>WOGR01007573.1:0-12319 GCA_015342045.1 Leptinotarsa lineolata | reverse complement strand
TCTAAATATGACACCTGATGTCATCGTACTTTTTAAACTAGCATAGAACAAGTATTGCTCGACCAAATTTTTAATCTAACAGAGAGAAATCATTAAACGAACTGAAATGTGTCTTGAATAAGGAGGAATGCACTTTGAAAATTCACTATAGTGAAATTTTTAAGAAATTAGGATATTGCAAAAAAATGTAAGTGCGTCGCTGAAATCATTAGTTGAGTTTGTTTAATTTGCTGATCCAATCGCAAATAAATTCGTAACTTTCATCGAAAAGTACTTACAAAAGTGAATAAATTATTATCCATGGCACACTTGACGAAAGTAAATAAATTATTATCAAGTATTTTTTTCAGTAATGTTCAATTTATGTAATCCAATCGCAAATAAATTAGTACCGTTCTACATTTACAGTGATTAGAAATTGTCTGCGATGAGATACTTTGTTTTTAGGTTACTATTCATTGTATTGGCTATCCTATCAATAGCAATGGCTATAAGAGTAGCTTGCATCGTTCTAACCCTTGACTAACAGGAATAAATCTTTCATACTCTGTGAAAGCTTGAGGAAGCTACTGTATAGCGAATCATGTGTTGCTGTTTTGTAAACTGTCCAGTTGAAATCTCACAATGAAGTGTAACTCGAAAAAGATTATTTGTATTCCATTGAAGAATTAATAGAAAAATCACTGACTTATAAGAAGCAACCTGATATAATTTTTTGAGGATCATCCTCAAGACGGTTAGTTGGATTCAAATTGTAGTTTACCTACTACCATATTGATTTTGAAAAAAGTTTCTGGGAATTTATTCAACTAGGACTGATCATTTGTTATTTAGGTTATTTATGGATATGAATTAGATACGTTGAAAACAGCCTCATACGTGAGAATACAAAATTCAAAATATTTGTCACATAGAGAAGAAGTATTTCAAAAGTCGGTATTGGAAAACTTCAATTTTTTTTCGAAAGGTCACACTGATGAATCAATTTTCAAGAACCTATATCTCCATTTTCATAATTTGATTTTGTTTCTGTTTGAATGAAATAGTCTGAAACTGTCTTTTTTCATTTCAGATCTGAAGAAAGGGGTTTATCTCGCAAACATATTATTGAAAGTGTGAAAGCCAGTTTGGTTCGACTCCAGCTTTCCTACATCGACGTTGTTATCGTTCACAAAGCAGATCCCATGTGCCCTATGGAAGGTAAATATGCTGAAGTGTATCTCGCAACGGTAGTATTTGTTTCGATCCAAAGCTAATATCGCACATTCATTTCAAAGCGATATTATTGAGAATCCTATTGGCAAAAGAAGATACGTAATTTGTTGGTTTTTTTTTGACAAAATGTTTCCGATGACTTCATCAAAGAAAGAAGTTTTAAATAGTTCGGATATGTGATATTTATTTCAATGACCTCAATCAAGATTATAAAGCAAATGTGTTAAAATAATATTCAGTATTCAAGAACATTTTTTAAGGAACAGTTCATGAAAATATAGAATTTATGTGACTCAACTCCATAATATAACATCATATTACAAAATCACATACATCCACTGACTGCATACAAAATAACATTTTCGTGAAATTGTTTGATCACTTTTGCTTCAACTCAATTGCTTAAAAAATAGTTATATTTTCAGGTAGGACTTACCTACTACCACCTTATATCAATGTAACCGACATTTTAATTATTATATTTTCATCATTTTGAATCAGAAAATTGGTTCTCAAAATTATATTTTGAAAGTTCCCTTCATGCGATTTGGTCCGTTTTGAAAATCAATTACAATATTTCAAGAATTTTATCAGTTTAAAGTTCAAGAGAAACGATGAGGTTTCGGCGAGAGTGAAATAATTATACAGTGAAATTAAAGTAAAAAGTTTGTTTGAAAATGATTGCCAATGTTTGTTGATGAATGTTATAGTATCGGACTATAATTGTCCGAAAAATTCTTCAAATCCTAAACCTGGGACAAATTATATGAATAAAATATAGAATAAGATAGAGCAATAATGAGTATGGAAAATAAAAGTATAGATCGCTAATTTGTAAATAGAACAAATTTTTGTGACATTAAATAGAAATGGAGTCATAAATGGGTCGAATAATATAAAAATATAATTATAAAAAATAAGGGGAAATGATGGTGAAATCGAAGAATTGAAAAAACAGGAGAAGAGATTTCGAAAGAACTTTTTTGGCAATAGAAATCCAAACTCCTGAAAAAATCAGATTCCAATTCTCAATTTTCATGGTCACCTCTTTTTTAAACTGCTTCTTTTTCTATATCTTGTGAGGAAAATGTTGAATTTCGAACAAACTCTTCCTATCTACCAAGTTTCTTTTGGAACAATTGAATTCATGTCCGCGTCGTACGATAATTCAATTTAGAAGTCAGATAAGAGGTATCGATCTGTATCTGATACATTCCCCAAAATAAAAGCAAACCCCACGCATTTCAAGAAAAAAATACTCATCACTCTTACTTTCATTTTGAATAATTAAGCAATATCTAGCAAATTTTATTAATTCTGAAGTCAGGCAGAGCTATCTTAAATAATTTGAATGGTTACTTCCTAAAGCGAATTAAAATTTATATCTAAAGTTCATAATTTTGAGGATATTGAACTTTTTCTTAACTGACAGTTGAACTAAAATCTTCAACTGAAACCAACTTCACGAAGTAGGTATCAACAATATTTCTATTATTTTTCGTTTTTGAACTACAGATCCAGGGTATAGAATTCAAAGGCCAAACTTGCTTTGCTAACACAAATTCCCGTACTTCTTATAGTAGAGTATCCAATATGAAGAAGACCTGCATCCATCTGTTTGATGGATAAAAATTATTTGATAGGTAATTTAGTATGTTAAAAATTATAAACTACAAGGGTTGCCTCTTACAATGTTGTCCAGACTATAATTGATTGATAATTGAAGAATATTTTTTTTTAAATTAATTCTACTAGTGGGTTCAATAACAAAAATCAACACTAACAGTAAGTATAAAGCCTATCATAGAATATACAAACGTAGGGGTGCCTATTTTTATCCTGTCCAAACTATTGAGCAGCCAGGTGAAAACAGGTATTTAGGTTGTAGTTAGTTTCACTTACTTGTTTAAAATATTAACCAAATATAATATTGAGCGCTGTTTTATTTCGAACAAGATGGATATAGGGGTGCCCGTAAAAAATCTGTTCCGAATGACAAGTGCCGAATTTTAAAAAATTCAATTTCACTGCGACCGAGGCGCAGTGAAGGCGATAATGAAATTTTCAATTCCGATGATTCATATCTGGAATAAAAATTGTTATTGTTTTGAATGATAAAATTTTTGTACGGAATAACATATTTTCACTATTGATTTTCAATTTGAAATTTCCGACGATTCACTTTTTTCATTTTTATTTAAATTCTTGAAAAACGATAAAAGTTTCGAATATACAACGCTTTATGTAGCTGCACCGCGCTACGCCGCGCGTAGCTACAATCCTGGGTCTTTGTCTATCGCACAGTATACTATCCTCGGATCTCTTTGTCGTACGTTCCCGGTCGCAGTGAAATTGAATTTTTCAAAATTTGGCACCCGTCATTCGGAACAGATTTTTACAAGCACCACTATATCATCGTATTCGCAATAAAACAGCGCTTAATATCATGTTTGGTTGATATATCAAACAAGTGAGTGAAACTCACTACAACCTAAACACATGTTGACACCTGGCTGCTCAATAGTTTGGACAGGATAAAAATAGGCATCCTTACGTTTGTATATTCTATAATAGGCTTTATACTTACTGTTACTGTTATTTTTCTTATTGAACTCACTAGTAGAATTAATTTAAAGAAAATAGTTTTTTGTAATTTTTAACAAACCAAATTACCTATCAAATAGTTTTCATCCATTAAATAGGTGGGTGCGGGTCTTTCTTATATCGGATCTCAGACTATTAGTTTAAAGTTAGAATTCAATGAAATATCGAGTTCAATGTGAAAAATTTTAATCTAAAAGTCTAAATTTAATAGATATCCGAGTCAGAATTTATCAATATTTCCGAAAAAGAAGCTGATATTTAACAAATTTCAAAATTATCATTGAATTTTGACTTCAGTCGCCTAATATTTTCAAATTTCAACTTTGAACTCCAAATATAACAAAATTTCGATTCCAAACTCGTAAATTCAATAAATTTTGAATCCCATCGGGATTTAGTGGATTTTATTTTCGAAAAAATGTATGGCCCTACTTCGCCTTCTTATCTACACCTTGGTGTAAAATGAAACTATGAACATGTAGTTTTCGTCTTATAGTATTGTACCTATTTGATTTATTTCTCTACACAAAACACCGATTAAAGTAGTCGAATAAATGGATCTCACTCTCTAATCATCATTATTATGTATACAAAAATTGTACATAAATATGTATACATTTGGTTTTTGAAAATATTGGGTGAATAGATTCATTTTTACAAAATATCCCTTTGCAAAATTGTTGGATTTCCTTCATGGAATAGAAGGGCGAATGAAAGATAGGGAGCAATTCACTTTTTGAGAAAGCGATGTTAATATATATTCACAAAGTTATTCGATTTTTCAATGTGAAGGCTAACAGAAAGAAGAATTTAAATTGAATCCACGTCACAATGGAAGCGGTATTTTACGAACTGTCAACAAGAAGAAGAAGAAGGATCTGCCAAGAGCCTGCTTATTCGTTATTATTAAATTATTCGTCTTCAAATAGCCATTCTTGTAAAACTGTCATTAAAAGTGACATTTTCAATGGTGGTTAAGAGTATTGAAAGATAATGTTTACAAAGTAGCGTGTTGAAAATATTTTAATACTAGTGTCAAAAGTATTTTCAATACGATTTTTTTTCGATTGCTAGTTGATATTTTGAAATATCTCTCAACATTATTATCTTCAATACTTTATTGTAATGCAAATTTGAATGACAAGGAAAACATTTTCGTTATTGTAAAATTTCACTGTTTTTCTTGAAAGTATACAATCGGGGCCCTCTACCCGAATGTTATAAATCCCTGCTAAGCATTTTCTATACAATCAGTGGGTTATTTCAAATGCCCATTTATAATCTGTGAAAGGTGCAGGCCCAGCCACACGCTTGGCTTCACCTGCCACTCTTAATTCTGTACCGCCTTGACTCAGCCTACTATTTTCTTTATTGAATAATTTTTCTTGCCAAAATCGTCTCATTGCAAAACTTTTACTCTTCCCACACATGATACCTAAGGTACCTCTTTTTTTGTAAAAGCTCAGAATGTTTTTGTACAGTAGTTCGTAAGCAGTTCTTGAACAACCATTCTAGCGATCACTCGCTTCAAATAAACTAAGAGTATGTTAATTGCTCGTATTTTCAGGTACAAGTCTTATTACTGGAACGTAACCGTTCTATAAAGTAACTTCACAATTATTATGCACAACTGTCAGTTTTGGAATAAATTGTAATTATTAATTTTATTCGTAATATCATAACTCGAGATAAATTAATCGCGAGTCAAACATATTTTAATCGATAAAGTGATGACCTGATCAGCGGTCACTTTGCGACTACCTTCGTCAGATAGGTGAACACGAATGAGTGGAAATAGGTCTCCTATGACACATTTCAGGTAGACGTCATTTCGTGGCTTTAGGGTACTAACTGCACCCAATACCCAGGAGGAGCTATCTTTATCCTCCCAGGTAATAGGTAGTCATCCTCTATGGCAGCCATAATGACATACTGGAGTTGCCATTGGTTATTACTGAAGCTGTCGGATATTCAAGGTGCAAGCTTCCCACCTTACTGACCCCAGCAACCTTTCCATATGAGGTCATTTGAAATTCAACTATACTTAAATCGTTGTTGTTTGTTCCGTTAACCAGCTGACGAACGTCAACCCTCAGAAGTCGAAACTTGACGATATATAACATGAAGCCATGCTGGTTTGGGTGAAAAATCGTTTGAGCGTAGGCATTTGTTGACTTGCTCAGACAGAGTTTGTTCCCTCTCCTAATGTCGATTCTGCTTCTGCTGGTCATGAGTTTTGTGCAAGACGAATTCGTAAGATATCCTGTTCTCGAAGAGGCGATATGTCGCTTCCTAACTGCACCACCTAGCCACCTCGGATGGACAACAGTATCAAGACTTGGATAAATGGGAAACTCTGTTCCTTGAAAACAAGACATCCGATTATTCATATGTTACATTGGAGTTATTCATTTGACGTTCATCACCTTTGTAGACCCTGGGTCAGATGATTCTTTATTTACTCCTCATGGTCCATAAAAATTCCACAAGTAGCTAAGGCAGAGCCGTGACATGGCTTCCTACCACGAGAGGGCACGCGTTACACCCATTTGGGGCGGATACACACTCCTTTGGATCACTTACCCACATTGGGTCCTAGAATCATGTGCCCTAAACTAGCGCAGTGAGCCAAGAATGGCAGCCTTCTGTATTTGTCCGGCTGAGACTTTTGCCTCAGTGCCAGCAAGCACAGTGAGCCAAGAATGACAGCCTTCTGCATTTGTCTGGCTGAGATCTCTGCCTGAATGCGGCAAGGCGGTATGATTTTGTGATTCGAAAATAAAGAAGGCGTAATTCCACCAAGGACTCCAATAATCAGAATAATCATCTTGACAGAGTGATCTAGATAGAGTCTGCGGAGTTTGAAGAGAAAATCTCGATATTTTCCCCGTCTTTTCGGATGATATTCGTCTTGCCAGGAGCTGAAAACTCTACAACAAATATCATCTTGCTATGGTAGTAGAGGGCTTGGAATGAATGGTTTCAATAAATTCGGCACATCTCATTCCCAACAACGGTTTCAATATCCTCCAGAGCTTAGGTTAACATCGATGTCTCGTGCCGTATGTATGTATATAGGCATGTCCGCATATGTTGGACATGCTGAAAGTAACTGCATTAGGGTCCCAGAAGCCTCGTGGCAGTCCCTGCACCTTGTGTCAGAAAATCTATACCCAGCTACTAAGGTGTTAAAGACACCATCCTATCAGGCTATGATGAACTCTTTAGTTCTCCACTCTACCTGAGAAAATCGAAGGTAGGTGCTTTGATAAGAAGAGGTCTTCAGTGTTGTTAAAGAAGATCCCTCATCCTTGTATTGCCGCAGGAATAAAGTGATCTTTGCGACTTCCATATGGGCCTTTTGGAGAACGGGTTCCAACTCAGTGACAGAATTGTAATCACCTCGTTGAGTGTCGAAAACTAAACCGGGTTCATCAGCCGCTCGGGCAGCTGCTCGACCTGATCATTCAGAGAAGAGGACCCAAACTCCTAGTTCACTCCTAGCTCAAACTAGTTCACCAGCTACTCGGACAGCTGCCCTGAAGAGAAATGCTCCAATCCCTGCTGTCTCATGGTATAAAAAGAATAAAATAATATATCTTGTCATTTTTCAAATGCAGGAGAAAAACATAGGGACGGAAGGTGATGTATATTTTTTTGGTTTTGTTGGTTTGGTTTTGTATATTTGAATAAGATTATTGAAGTCTGATTTTCAATTATTCGCCTGATTTTTATTATTAATCTCAGGCATGTTTAAAATAACTTTTGGAAGGGAATCTTTCAGTATATAAAATATATGATCATACTGAAAAATGTATTCTACCGAAGTATACCATTTTGTTTCAGATGTTTCAACAATTTTGACAAATTTTTTGAATATAAATTTAGGGTCTGAATGTTCTGAATTTTCTGATATTTTGATTGAACTTACTGAAAACTTTTAGAAAAATCTTATCCAACTCATTCAGTTCACTTTTGACAATCTGAAAAAAATAAAAATTTCATTTGCTAGATGAATGATTTTAGTTGGATCACTCTGTATCTGAAAATATTGGAATTCCAATGATATGGAACGAATTGATAATCTCCTTTTTTGAAATCGGTAAATACTTTTCTTCATATTTCCTCACAAATTAATTCACTTCACGAAATTATTAACTTTCAAATACATCAACTCCAGTATCCATAATAATAATAATGATGTTAATAATAATTGCTGATAATCTAATTTAGATGATGAATTTTATTCAAAATGTATTATGAAAATTCTATAATTATTATCATGGATATTGATTTTCATCAAGTAAGTAGTATTCATATCAACTTCAATTCATATTCAGTTGTCCCAGAAATGAAATTACCTGATTCATGATCTGACATGTGCTTATATTCCTAACCGCAAAAGTCCTAAAAATTGTAAAAGTGTCCAAAACCACCTCCTTCGCCCTCTTTGAATTCATCAGTTCTCCATGGATCGAAGTGAAACCAATAATTCTTCTTTTGCAGAAGTGGTGAGAGCAATGCATTACGTCATTTGTCAAGGATGGGTAATGTATTGGGGAACGGCACGCTGGTCTCCGGTGGAGATAATGGAGGCATACACAAACTGCAGGCAGTTCAATTGTGTCACGCCAATCGTAGAGCAGGCAGAGTACCATATGTTTTGCAGAGAGAAGACGGAGTTGTACATGCCAGAACTTTATAACAAAATTGGGGTTGGTAAGTGAATTAGTAAATATTTCCTTATTGATGCTTTAAAAATCAAAAGAATATTATACCTACCGGGTTTCTCAAAAAAAAGTACAAAAAAAGTACAAAAAAAGTACAATACGCATCTATCATATTTGGAGATGCACTTCAGATTGGCCTTCCATTAGTAATGACGGTTACAAAAATCACTAAATGAATATACGAGGATAAACCATATTAACTTCATGTAAATCCAAAAAGTTACTAGTAAAAGAATCTGCATGCATGTATATTTATATTGTTACGCCCATGGCGATAGAGCAAGCGGTCCAACAATGGAGCGTACGTGATATCACATCGTCGTACTGGTTTCACGAGTAGACCGTGAAAATACAGGAAGGCCTTCAGTGAATCGAATAATCTCCAGAAATTCAGAAAAATTCTGTTTAAGAAGTTAGTGCAAGTGCAAATGATGACAATGACATTTTTTCAATTGGTACTCATTCATATGCTTCACATTTCAGTAAGTTGAAACTCATCTTAAAACAAATTCAGTATTTATAGTAAATATTAGAACCTGATGGTGGCAATAGTAGATACCTTCGAGTTCTTGAATAATTCAAAACGAAGAGAGAGAAAAGAAAAACAAAAGATATTTATTGAACAACTGGAGTACAAAAAAGAGAATGAAAGATGAAATGAAAGAATGAGAAATGAAGATTAATAAAATACGTTGATGAAACAAGCATAGCAACGAGAATAGGAAAAAATCGGAACTTGTTCAGATTAAGTAACAAAAAATATGCAAAACGAACTAAAACAAGCCATTGATAGTTCAAATTTTTTGCCCTGAAAAAAGTTAAAAATCTCTCAAACTACCTCTGAGTTGAACACATCATTAAAGAAAAATGGATCTCTGTTAGAACCATGTGAAACTGATCTCTACACATAGATTTTCAGTAACCGTAAAAATAGTAAAGTCTATAGGGAGGGTAAAACGTACGCAAAGGAAACTAAGAAGTCTTCATATCAAAACACCATAGTTTGTTGATAAGAAACGATCGATCTGTCAACTTTCCACCCTTAAAGCTCCAGAATTTCAATTGTTCCTAAACAAGAACAGACAAAGCTGATTTCAGATCGTTTGTCTGACCATCCAACCAATAATAAGTCTATCAATATCTAAAATTATGAATCAACTAATTGTTGCCCGTGGCTTCGCCCGTGTAGAGTAATAATATTAGTAACTAGGTAATAGTAACTAGGTAATAATAGTAACTAGGTAATAATATTATGAATGGGTGAAGTTTGTGAGGATGGATGAATTTGATGTATATTTTTACGGTTTTTACTTTTTCACGCCTAAACCTCTCAACGGATTCAAATGTAAGTTAGTATATAGATAGATCATGACCTTGAATAAGAGATAGGATAGGTTCCCACGGTAATGCGGGTAAAACAGTAGGGATCAGCTACTATTATAAGTGAGTACCTATTAATTGACTGACACTGAAACTAGAACCTTGAAATATGCAGGACGGTTCCTAGTAGAGCATAAATAAGCATCAAGAAAGGGAATCAGGAATTTCCACCCCCAACGGGGAAAATAGGGGTTCAAAGATTGTATTGAAGTTCGTCATTCTTGAAGTTGGAAACCTGAAGTTTTGGGTTAATGAAAAAATATTTTAACTATTTGTTTAAAATGGTCTGTCATGAAACTCAATATGACAAACCAAACTCTACGCGGGCGATGCCGCGGGCAACAGCTAGTAATTCATATTTTCACTTTGAAAATACAGTAACTCAAAAAATATGGCAACTGCACTAAGTAATGAATAGCTTCGAGAATCGAATCATATCACCTATAAGGAAATTTCGCAAAACTAACACAACCGTCAACGACGTCTGCCCTCACGCGTCTGCCCTCACGCGTCTGCCCGCGTTCGGGTCGCATTCTCGGCGATGACGCTTCATTGCTCAGACCGCTGCTTTATCACAGCCCATTATTATTCATCGTCTCACAGTAGACGCGACGCGTTATGAGGTTTTTGCAAGGTTTGCATTGACACAAACAAAACAAATTTGCGAAATTATCAAAAACGTGCCAGAAAAAGGTTTTATTGAAGAAACAGCAAGTTCATGATATTTTCCAATTTCTTTATTAACTAAGACGACCTTCGACTGGGTGGATTATAGGGGGCTGAATTTCCTCACAAAAAAAAAAGATTTTCGTTACCTTCACTAGACAGTCAGAAATGAGCTGTGTCTGTAGATTGCTAATTGGTAAGTAGGAGTTAGTCTCAAAAACTACATCAAATGGACATGTAAAAAACTAATTACCAAGTTTCACCTCAGAAAACAGATTGAGAAGAAGTGAAGACTTCAGTTCTGTATAGTCACTCTAATTCTATCTGATAATTCAGTAGATTTTCATGATTCTCAAATCTAATAATTTTTATACATTTTCTCTTTGAAACTAAAAGATTGAGTTTCAAACCTTTCCCTTCGAAATGTAATATTTCATTGTCATGATTGAATATGGGTAGCAAAAGTGGAATTTATTTTTACACTGGAAAACTACTCTTATGTTTTTTGATTTTAGGAAAAGGTTCTGTCGGTTTGTTACAACTGTCCACTCATTTTGATGGTACCCGTCAAAAAAAATTTATATTGTATCTTTCATTTCAAAATCTTTTGGACAAAGGTCATTATCTTTATTGCACCAAAACACACTATCTTCCGTATAGAATAACCAGAATCAACGGTTTATCTTTATTCAAGAAAACATATTAGATTTTCTTCAAGAAACGCCTAGAAGTTCAATTTGTGATATTATCAAAGGAAAATAATCAGTAATTTTTCAAAATGTAATCTGGTTTGGATGAGTTATTGTACTATGTATATATCCTATATCATATGTGTGCGCCTAAATATGAATATTGGACGTCTGTTTTTCTATATCACATTACGATAGCAATGAGCTCTTTTCCATATTTCACGTAGCAGGTAGAGAAACGTTTTTTGTATTTCACTGAAAAGTATATCTTTTCTTTACCCATTGTATATCGTTTTCCACTGCCACTGAAAACCCAAATAATTTGTAACAGCTGTTGTTCCTCTATACAGCTGATACATGCATTAAAGTGTTATTTTAAAGAACAAGTGTGCTCTTTTGAATCTACTACAAACCTGTACTCGTGAGATATATGGAACTAGAAACGCGATAGCATAGGTTTATTCAACTTCTCGTAAATTTGGCAGTCTAGACGAGTTTCCAATTTCCATTCCATTGTTTGAACCGTCTGTGCTAGTTCCGTATATTAGATTTCTCATAGTTCTCTGATATAAAGCGCTGAGATACCAGGTGGATAAAACACAATGATTTTGGTTATTTGGATGGCAAGGGTTTCTGTTGAGGTATGAGAGTGGATTCAAGTTACGTGTTAGTTACAAGAAAAGTAAAAATTTTGCTCATCTCATTATTCGACCGAAATAGTCGATTACAAGAAAAGTTTGATATAATGCCAATTACATATATTATACTTTCAAATATTCAACGGAACTATCAAAATTTCCTCTGTCGGGCAGTACAAATATTGATGTATTTATCCTCGATACAGTTTTCATGAATTTGATTTCTATTAAGTAGGATATAATAATATCAGGACAGACAATTCCGCTTTCTGCTTCGATAAGTTTGTTGGGTGTTAAAATGCACAATCATGTTGCTGGAATTGCAAGGGCTGCTTCTCAAAAGCTTGGAACACTATTCCGAACCAGAAAACTGTACACACCTCAGCAACTTTTGATG
>WOGR01007571.1:0-12320 GCA_015342045.1 Leptinotarsa lineolata | reverse complement strand
ATTGTGTTCCTAAGAACTTCACCATTACGGATGGCTCAATTGACACTTCTTCAAATGAGAGCGGTATATGCAAAGGTGTTCTATGTTTGCTATAAAACTCTATATATTCCGTCTTATTATGATTAATCATAAGTTTGTTTTTAAAACGCCTGTTCTTGAACTCTATTAGAATTGTGTTGACCTTTTCGGATAGTCTTTCAGGTGAAGTATCTGACACAGTAATGCAGGTATCATCTGCATACATAAGCACCCTTCCTTGAGATATGTGAATGGGGAGGTCGTTAATGAAGATGAGGAAAATAAGGGGACCGAGTACGCTTCCCTGGGGTATACCAATATCAGTTTCAAATTCCTCCGATATGATGTCATCAACTTTCTTCGTTCGAGGAAGGACACGATCCACTCATTGATTGGGCCGCGGACACCAAGGTTGTTTAATTTATCAGATATGAAAGAAATATCGATCGAGTCGAAAGCTCTAGTAAGATCAAAGAAAATGAGATCACACATAAAACCTGATATCGTTCTACAACAGTGATATTGAAATTTCAGAGCAGCGCTGGAAGGATTGTGTAACTTCTGATGGGGATTAAGATGATGAATAAAGCAAATTTTGAACAACAAACGCGTTTTTTTCTTAGGCCCGGGACTTTTCAATCAATGTCAATATGTAGTCTTATGACGTCAATCAATCAGACAGCATTCTGATGTAAGGCAGATTGAGCTCTGATGAGAGTGATAAGAAGAATCATTGCTGCTGGTAGCAGGTTGGCAGAATAAAATACGTATTTCATTATAAATTTTAATATACATTCATAGATTCGAAAAAAACCTTCGATGAAATCACATAGGTAACGAAATAAATCTTTACACAATAAAAAACAATATTGGAAAATAAAATAACGATAAGTAAGACTATTTACAAATTATACACGCAAAATCAATATTAATCGTGAGTATATTTCGAAGAGTGATCCTGAAACCAAGTATGGCACATGTTTGCTTTATTGAAAAATTTATCTAAAAAGTTTGTATTTTGTGTAGGAATATTTATTCGTATACTTGGTACTATTCTTTAAATAGTTGAAACCGTTTTGTATTCGTCGCTACATTGCTTTTCATAAACTAGTATTTACAGTTCTACAGAAACAAACTCACTACGATATGGTACTTTACAAAATATATAGAATTGTCGTTGTGTAACCTCCATGTTACTTTACAAATTTGTACATTTCATCAATTATTTACATCTTATACCAGTATTTTGTTATTTAGAAATCCCAGCTCTAAAGCGATATGTATTTTTGGTTATAATATAGATATGACAAGATTCATAGACAGATATACGAGGACAAACCAAATAGAAATTATGACATATTTTTCTTTTCGTATTTGACTTCGTATACCATGTTTTCTCCAGAAAATATTTTGTCGTACGCTTCAAAATATTTTGTGGAAGAACTTACTGTTAGTTATCTCATAAGTATTAAGTGATCACAGTTCATTGAGTATCCATTCAAAACTGATAATCCTCTTATTGAATTTTTTTAGAATTATTTCAGTGAAGATGAGTAGTATTTATCATTATCATTAACCTCAACTTTTGGTATACACTGTACGGGTTTTTGGAAATGGATGTTTGGAATATTTTGACTGATTTTATAAAACTGAATGGAAAATGTTATATGAGCCAAACAAATAGGTCTGGGTGTTATGTAATTTATCATTAGAGATAACAGAAATTGAATCAATCATGACTGTCGATGAGAAATATATTCACCAATGAAATAAATTATTCAAATACAACAGCTAATGGCACATTCTTACTGGAAAAAACATTCCCTGGCTAATCCTAAACGATGAAAATTGGATTACTCACAAAAAGAAATTAATTAAAGTGCTTTTTTTCCATCAAGCAGCAGAAATAGCCAAATCATTTTTGACCTCGGAAGAAGTCACATTATCGATAAACTGTCAAAAATATCAGTCCAGTACTAGACTGCACAATTGTCTTAATTATACCTGTTCTGAACTGCGGAGAAGTGATACTCTAAAAATAATATACAGGTGATTGCTGGATTGATTTCAACGAGGTCTTGCTGCTAATTATAATACAATATCTATTGTGGTGTGAGCTCTCGATATTTTCTGCCAAGCACATATCCTACTGTGTAGGACCATAATGTGAAGTGGATATTTCGAATTTCGAACAATTCATCAAGTTACTACTGGAAGTATGTTTCCGTATATTTGAAACTGAGAAGCAAGAGTTATCTGGATATAAATGAGCATACACATCTCCCTTGACGAATACGACATTTGAGTTTGCGACAGAAAACTTATGTCTCGATTATCCAAGATGAAATGTCTATATATCGGTTTGTCACAGAGCCATGCTTGGACAAGAACCGCCCAATAAGAAATCGAATTCTATCTTCCACTCAGTTCATTGTTGATATCAGAGGGGAATAGGAAACGATTTCTCATTGAGCAGATCAATTTCAGAACGGGATATTACCACCGGAACTCTATTCCTACGGATAACCAATGTTTGAGTTCTTTGTTGGTTGGCGTATTAGTAAAGGAAGATATCCTTGCTGACTTATCCACAAATGTATTGTTCAAGGATAGTTGAGTTCATCAATGCAATAACAATAATTGAATCTCAACAAGTCGAATCAGTTTTTCAATCAATATTTGAAATCAAAGTATCTCAAACAACCAGATTCACGTAGCTGGTTCCAAACACCCATTTCATTACGATTATCTACACAAGAGGTCTTTGGTACGCGTTATTCGGAGTATATTGCACTACTGACGTCATGCGGTGACGACAAAGGGCTGGCCTGGCTCGAAGGGCTGTGTTCACAAGCCGCGGGCTACTTGCTGGAACCCACTAGAGCGGGGGAACCGTAAGCCTGCGAGTTGCAAGTTGGCAGAGCGAAAGGGTTCATCGAGGCAAAGGGTGAGGAGACTAGACTCATTCCTGAAAAAAAATAAGATGCTCCAATCAAAATAACATATTTTTGTGTAACTATAAATATTCATACTCAGTTCATATTACATTTCCAATAGTATGCGCCTCTATAACTTTGGGAGAAGTGATCATAATCTCTCTCCAAGGGTTTACAATGGGAATAATTTATTTATGAAGATTTCATTTCTTAGCAAATGTATTGAAAAATATTCATGAAGAAGATAATCAAACATGATATCAGTATCTTTGAATTGAAGAATAAACATGACAAGAGTTAACTATTTGAACGTTTAACAAATATTTCACATGACCTTTGAATGTTTCCTTTTGCTTTTTGTAAATCAGAATATGTGTGTTTGATAGTAATAGGAGGAGGAGCAAATGTTGAACTCTTCAATGAGATGAATATAAATACTTTTTGTCTAATTTCCACTAGGTTTATTTATTTTCACGACCGAATTAGGGGATCAACCCAGTGTCAAGTGAAAACTAACTTTTGAAATCTGCACCCGGGTTATATGGGGTTACAGGTAGAGCTGGAAGGGTAGGTAGTGTTTGAATAGTGGTATCAATCATGAAATTATAGAAATTACTGTGGTTGCCAAACTCATAAATCAATAAATAAATGAAAAACCCGAAATATATCTCCCTGAACGAGCAACTCGATTTATGTAGGTCTCCACTCTTGAATTTATAAGTTTGGCAACCCCTGTAATCTCTATAATTTCAATGTTGGTACCCCTATTCAATCACTCTGTACCCTCCCAGCCTACCTGTAACCCCATATAACCCGGGTGCAGACTTCAAAAGTTAGTTTTCACTTGAGAATGGGTTAGACCCCGAAACTGGTTGTAAGAATAAATAAATCTAGTGAAAATTAGACACATCTCATTGGAGTCATCATGAATTTCCACAAAATAAACAAATATTAAATGTTGAAGTAATTACTTCAGTGGAAATCGAGGCGATCAAAGGAAAACATTTTTTTGAAAATATCTGTGGAACAAAATAATATATACAATAATATGTCTAACAGATAGAATCAGGACAATATACAGTCATTATGAAAATAGACACATAAATGACACCGTATCCAAAAACACCCTTCGATGTGAGAAAGTTAACAAAACCGCACACGAGTTTCGCTATATTTATGTTATGATATAGCTATCTTCTGGCGTCAGATACTTTTTTACAGTGCTTATCAAATAATTGGGATAAACTAATAATGCTTTTTTGGAATTTCTTTCCAGGATATAATAATTTTATTTTTCAACTATAACACTTATAGGACATTTACATGTTTCACCTCACAGTAATCTCTCAAATTAAATATTTTCAACAAAAACAATCGTATTTTGAAGCGAATGAAAAACAGCTCATCCGGAAAACATCAAAATAAGTAACAATTACAGCGTCACACTTTCTACATCTACAAACAAACTCCACCGCCAAACAAAAACAGGAGTAAAATATAAACTAATTACGAGCTTAACAAGCAAAACGAGAAAACAAAACGTAAACGATAATAAAATAATATACTAACACTGCACAGCCAAGTAGTGCCAGCCTGTAACGGGTTGATGCTGAAATAATGCCGGGGAGGGGTGCAAAGGGGGAGTTTCGCTGCCCCGAATTACGGGAGCGAAAGCGCTTTTATCTCGGTCCGATGGGGAGTCTTGTTTTTTATAGTGCGGTCCGAGATGATAATGATTCGCTTCGGAGGAAACTAAAAATCCAAAAACAAAATTGATAGAATTGTTCTAATTTCATTTGTTTTTATGTAATTCAATTATTAAATAAGAAAGATCGAAATAGAAATGTGATCCAGTGAAGGTACATAATGTAATTGTATGTTAATGAATAAAACAGATTTTAAACAGATTTTGAACAGATTAAACAGATGTTCTTTACAGCATTTATTCCATAAAGGATGAGGATTTTCAAAATAACTTTTTGTATAGATACGCTTACATATTATCGATGATTTCACAGTTGAACCGAATTTTTCTTTTGGCATCAATTACTACTTCTCGAGAACTGAAAGAAGAGAAGAGAATGGAAAAAATAGTACACACTAGATTGACTTCCACTGTTCAATAACATTTTGAATGGGAGAATGAAAACTAAACCTGTGGATTTAAAGGCGGACATAAAAGTTGATAATTTTTTCATTACTGTAGGTGTCATAGTTTCTTATAGTATCATTCCACTCATTATAGTTTCAATTTCTAGTTGTTCTCATGATTTATAAACTTTATATTTCAGAAACCAAAATATTAATTGAATGTGTAGTTGGATCAGAAAAAGTTTGGGTGCTGTATAGAAACTCAATGGTATTTTGTTTCTACTCCCTTCATAATATAATAGATCAATGAAAATAACAATACTGAAAAATAGGATTTCATGAACGGTAAGAGATAAAGACAAGATTAAGCCAAAGTTGTATATTTTAGAGGACTATTGGATAATGATCTAAAAATCGACTTTAGCTCTCTCGGTTTGACAAATATTCTGGAAAAACGGAAAAATCACAATTTCTACCCTTGGCTGTATCTTATTTCACAGAAAAATTGTGAATCTGTTTAGATTTTGTCACAGAAACTTTCGACTGAGCTTTTTTCCCCTTACACCGAAATCAAAAAACTACAGTCAATTTAATGTTATCAATTGAAAGTACTCTGAAGTAGTCAACTTTATCACAGCTTAGCTCAGCATAGACTCTGAATTGATTAGCCCTGTATATTTAAAGAGAATATTAGAGCATAATAGAAAATTAGAATAGTTGAGACAATCTGATTTCAATTCATGATTTGATATGCTAGAGAATAATCCAAAAGACATGGCACACGGAAGAGAAAGATTTTGTGGACATTTCTGCTAAGACGAGGTCTTACCGAAAAGGCTTCATTTCCTTCATCAGTTGAATAAGTGAGTAGAATCAACTCAAAAAGTAGTCAGAACACCTTTAATAATAAGAGAAGTAATTTATTGTTTCAGACCCAAGGTAGGTTTATGTGTACGCTTGAAAGTAATTTTTTTTCGAGATTTTTTGCTGGAGATTATTGTCTTGTGAAATGTGTACTGCTCATTGGTAATGATTTGAATTGAGATATCAATACTGCTCAGGTGAGTACTTGTTATAGAAAAGAGCTTTCGGAAAACGAAAATTTCATCTCGAAAGGTCCCAAAGTCAAAAAAATAGATTTGAATATGACAACAAAAAAGAAATAAGGCAATGAATCAAAGATAGTTATTCCTCATTTTGAATACTTCAAAAAGTATTTCAAGATTTCGGTTCAAAACATCAACATACCGGGTGGTACGAGTTTTTCAAAAAACTGTATGTGGAATTTAATTCTTCTCCAGATATGTTAAACTGTTACTCAAAACGAATGCTTCGGTTCAGGTTGCATTGAAATCGTATGACTAGATGTTGTGCTAGAAGCTGTTCAGTTCTGACTTTTTTGAGGAAGAAATCAGAAATAACTACTTTTGGTTCAATAACACATCATTTCTGTTGTTAGAGCAATCTCCAGTTTATGACTTTGAGACTTGCGAGTACTCATCGGAGTAGTATTCCATTCAAAATATCACCATAAGCATGAGGCATTTCACCAAGCAATGATCTCCGCCAAATTGCACGAGAAAAAAATTACTTCTTTTAATGAGTATGTAAAAAATCTAGCTTTTGTCAGGATCAATGAACTACCTGACTGAGTAGTTTGTTTTTTGAGAGATGAAGCCTTCCAAGTTTGCAAACTTATGATACTCACTTGGTGTGGTGTTGAAGATTCCTGCCGACGGTGAACCAGGCAACATGTTGGAGAGCTGTGACGTTGTGCTAGTAGGCGTCGCACCTCCATAGCCATTCATGTTGCCGACGTACGAGCCACCACCGTTGGAGGAATGGGGGGTAGAAGCATTCGAACAGTAGCCGGTCCCCCGCGGTGACACGCTACTGCTCTGTGTCCTCCCATAGTCTTCTAAAAGAAAAACCCTAGGATAAAAATCTATTGTCAGTATAATACTAACTAAACTGAAAAAGTAGATGGATTAGCACATAGCGGCATTATCAATGCTTCAACTGAGGCGCAGTAGGTATGATTTTATTTTTCGATGGACACTGTTTTCAACTCAAATTCAAAAATATTTCCATTGGTAACAACATTTTGGTCTGGAGATGTCAGATTTAATAAGTATAAGTCTCTGCTTCTACGTTTTATCATATAGGGATAAGAAATAATGGTGCAGTAAACTACCCTAATATTTTCAAATATCATGGATGAATAAAATAAAACAGTCACTATTTACCGTTTCTAGAAAATAAGAACACACTGAGCACGAACCTTTTGCTTCAAAACAAAAAGAAGAGTTTGGACCTTGTGAAATATTCATTGATGGGGAAAAGTTCATTGTTGGGGCAAGTGGTGATGGTTTTATCTGTAGGAATTATTGGTAGAAGAGAAATGACCAAAAACAACTCCGAAAAGACATCCATTAGAAGCAATTCAATAAAAAAGCTTGATGAAGTTTGCTACTGTTGCTAGAGAAGCATTACAATAATTATATTACTCAATCCAAAACCAAATTCATGCCACTGTATCGATATATACCAAGCTATTTGAAAGTTATTCCAAAAACAAAGTCCAAGATAACCTATTCAACCATCGGCATATTCAACGAACATTCATTAAAAGAGTTATTGAAAATGGAGGTTGTTCATTATCAAATAATGAATCAAACAAATTTTCTTTTCTAATACCGGAGGAATCAATATTCAAAGACATTTCTACTTGATTTTTCAAATTACAACTCCCTATATTTTATTCATGTTGAGTATTTATGTGTATGAGTATGAGTGTATAAGTATTTACCTACAGTAGTTATACCATAAAAAAACACAATTTCATTGATAAAGTTATTTTTCTTAGGAGGAGATTCAAAATGAATGAAAATTAATATGACAGAGATATTGGAGGATTCACCGCTTAACAACGATATTTCCTTAATTTTCCTAAAGAATAGGTAGACGCTATCTTTAAGAGTAAACTTTTTGCTTTTATAGGAAATTGGCTGAACTGAATTTGAAATTTCTCGATACTTTGCCGATACTCTACTTGCCTATGAGAGTTTCTGAAACTTTTATATATCTTTGTGTTCGATGAGTCTTTTTGTTATCAAGATGGTCTCTCCTGAATGAACAATTTCCACATAAAACTTTTTTTATGGAAAAAAACACTTGAGAATCTATTGAATTATCTCGAATTGATATGAATCAAAAATTTTGTTTAAAAAGTTTTTTCTGGTGAAATATATATTTTTGTCGCTGTTAGTTGCAACTTCCGAATCTAGGTATCCACTAACATGACTCAATATTTTCAAAAAGTGCATCTAGGGGTTTTATTTAAAAAAAATAAAAAATTAATTTTGATTCAGTATTAGAAGAGAAATTGTTCATATTATTATTTGATGAAGAAGAAAATACATGTTTCTAATAACCCCAACTCTTCGGGTGGATTTTTATTCAAATAAACATAGATTGGCTTTTTGATGTTATATTTGGCAAATATTCAGAACCACCTGGTATATATGTATATAATTCTTCATTTCCAGACACTGTATTCGAAAAACCTGACTTCGATACCCCACGCTTGTACATTTATTTATCTAAAATATTAAGGAAACCTCGAAATTACGAACAGTCCAGTATAAATTTTCATGACATTATTTTAGAATATCTTCATATTTTTTGTTGAATTTGATTGGCTTCGATTTCCAATATTCATCGATCTCTTTACTATTTCTATAAAGCTATAAAATGTTTTTCATATGAAATTAAACACATATTATTTGTATGAATACCATCTTGAAATTTGCTCTGTTCCATATTTCATTATTTATTTTGGTCATATTACATGTATGTTTCTGAAATTTCTCCAATTGCTTTATTCAAAGATTTGGGAATATTTTCTATTTTACTGCCATTTGGTCGAATATATTTCATTCGAAAAACGAAGGAGATTATATGAATGAGAATTCAAAAAAAATTATCAAAAAGAAAATATTTCTACTATTTTGAGGGCATAGATTCTCAGATTGAATTCAATCTATATCTAGATTTTTTACAATTAATAGACCTAAATATATATGTTGCTCGACAAATCTAGCATATCTAATATTTTCAACTGAAGTAACATCAGTTACAAATAAAAGTGGTAAAAAAACATATAGAGCTTCATTCCTCCTTTTTCTCGCCTATCACGTAGTAACGGCTACATCCATCAATTTATTAATTTTATATAGTAGGAGCCAGAATGTCTTGTGAAACTTAGAATCTGGAAAATTTTCCATCGTTCTGAATTGTCGTTCCATACTGAATATATTTTTCCAAATGATTTACAAACTGCTTGTGTAAATGTGATTCTCAGTATCAAAAGCTGTTTTAATGTCTGAAAATATTCATCAGTTCCGTTGCAATGATTTTTTTGAATTGATTGAAAAAGGGAGACATTGCTTTCACCTGCTCAATAAATTGGTGATTAAGACTGTGATATCATATAAATATGTTGATGTTTAATGATGAGTATAGCTCAGTGAATCGACTTTAATATTTTAAAATTTTTGAGTTATCCGATTTTCAGAAGTGAGTAGTATATTTCTTTATATTATTTTCACTAAGTGATGTGGAGAAATATTTTCTAATTATTCTACAGTTTTTTATTTTGTATAGATTTATCATATTCTTATATTCATAAACTTCAGAAGTTTGGTAACTATACATTACACTTGAATTTTTTCAAATGCATTTTTTAAGTGTACAGTTACTGTTTTCTGTATGATTTTTTATTATAGGTTCTTATTTGTTCATATGATTTGTCAGGTATTGAAGACATGATGTACCATTAAAATAATTCAATGTAACTGAAAAACTTTGACGAAATTTATTTATATTCAAACATCTATGGTTAATTCTCTTATTATATAACCAATGAAGAGGAATGATAATTTTCATAGTGGATACGGTATTCAATATAATGTCTAATGCAGTCGCAGACGAAACGTCTGGAATAAAAACCTACAGACCTCGGCCAGCAAACCCGTAAAATAGCTTTGATACAGTTATCTAGGACCGTAAAAGTTTAAAATTTTGACTAAATTATCAACTTTTGTTCATTTCAATTCAAAATTTTCATTTAAATAAATATGTACCACTATGCACTAACCCAAAATGACAAATCAAACTTGTTGCATTAAATCAATTCTTTGCAAATATTAAGATTTTGACAGTAATGTTGAAAAGTGAAAAATGATATGGAAATATGAGCGATTTTAAATAAGATATAATCAATTATTCATAAGGAATTTTCTGCCCTGGATGAAGTGAATAACAGAAATTAAACTAAATCGGAAGGAGAGCAGCACAACACAAACATGAGAGTGAAATATTTTCACCGAAAGAAATCAACATAACAAACATTGAGAGGAGTACTATTCTAGCGACTACTAGGGATAACTGAAGCAAGGAAGGACAAGCACCTTCTGTCCACTGACCGTTTCCGTTGTCCTGAACGCTGACCGCCAGCTGACCCGTGTAAGCATTGAACGTCGACGTCATTCCGTTGTTGCCCATCGTAGGCGATCTTGGCGCTGACAAGGATAGCTGGTTGTTGCGTGGCATTGAATAGAGCGCTTCTGCGAGATCTGCTGCCCTCTTCAGTATTATTTCCTGAAAGAAATGTTTCATTGAATATCTAGTGTTCCAGATTTGTGCTCTATTGAGCAACTAATATTGACAGATAATTGTTTACCTTTGGTAGCTTGTCGGGGTCCCCCGGATGCCTGGGTATTAGCTTCTGTAGCCTCTGGAAACCGTAGTCTATCGTGGGTTCATTCAAGGCTGTAGACAATGATAAATTGTTGGAAATATTGTTGGGTGTGAAATTATTGTAAGAAGAGATACTTATATTGCTGTTTAGAGAGATAGATTTTCTATGAAAAAAAAAAAATATAACCCCTTCAATTTAAATAATTTTTTTTTTACAATTCCCTAGTGGCAAAATGTACGATAGTGGCGTATACTTACAAACATAAACAAATCGCCCCGGTGCTCCTTTACAAAATTGTTTGGACTTGTATGATAACGTAACTTCTACGACGCCCGGTATATGTCTTGGTGGTGTTTGGACTCGTATCGCATGAGGTGTTATCAACTGAAAATAAAAACATTTTAGGTATAGTAGTAGTAGTAAACGATATTGTGCGCACTCCAAGTGTCGGCTTTATCAAAGGTCAAAAAAATCAAATAAAAAAATGAACCGCCTGCCAGCTTGTATACTTGTTACTAACCGAGTTTTATGATTAGCTGAAGAGTCGTAAAATTAAATTTGAAATTATGTTACAGTGACGAATATAAATCGGTGAATGCGGATATGGTTATCGTCCGTCATCTCATCAATTTTCAGTTCGGGAACTAATCGCGATTTGAGTATTTAAGTTCGATATTGGCACAGTTATAATTACCTAAAATTTTTATTATCTGTTTGAAATGTGGCGTTCTTGGACAAGTACTAATAGTAATAACGAGTGTGATAACAACGCAGAAATTTGCCAGTTGAGTGATTCCAATAGCGATGGTGAATAAGATTGGGATACATTTGAATATTGAAACACAGAGAGTATGTTTAAATATATATAAGAATCTACACCTCAAGTTTGGTTTCGAGGGAAGCAAACTATTATAAGCAACATCAGAATTGACAGAAATTCCTTTCTCAACTTTACGTGAAATAGTCAAAAATAAAGCTTATGAACGCAAGACACGATGTGATACAGGTTTACCAAAACCTTTAGATGTTCACCTGATAAAATCATTGAAAAAACAATATATGACTGTTACAAAAGCAATGAGACAACTGAAATCATAAGGAAGAAATTGAATACTTCCGGCCATAACGTGAGCTGCTGTGACAAAACTCTTCAGAATTTTATAAAGAAACTAGGAGTTAGATTCAAAATAATAAATAAACGTCAAACAGTTATGGAAAGCAAAATAATAGTGGAATTGCGGAAAAATAATCAATCATAGACAAGAACAATGGCAAATTTTCTATTTGGACGAAACTTGGTATAACACTCACGACACAGTTACGAAAGGGTGGACTGATGTTCCGAGAATGTGTACGCCTAACATGCCCGCAATGATGAATTAACTGCTTTCTAGAACCACTTTTGTTCCTAAACATACAATCCTCGAAGTGCAGTTCACACAAACGAAGACTTTTATGTAATGCTTCAGGGGTTAAATTACTTAAGTCATATCTTTTGCTCGCTGCTTTCCATT
>WOGR01007570.1:0-12320 GCA_015342045.1 Leptinotarsa lineolata | reverse complement strand
TTCAATTGTTTGTCACGGATAACTAGAATAACAGGACTTAGTGCATAAGTATACCGAATACGTATTATTTGTTATTAGGTATGATCGTGCGGTGGTAGTGCGCCCGACTGATGATCGGAAGGTCGTGGGTTCGATCCCAACCTCGAACAGATAGTTTCCCCGAGAGAATTTATCGAGTTGAAGCGGGGATGATTCTGTTAGGAATCACACGTTGAAAGGTAAGACCTCGTTAGTATTTAGCTCGTACAAGTTTCAACTTCTGAGGGTTGTCGTTCGTTAGGGTGCGACAGCTGGTTAAAGGAAAATACATATTTTTCTAAACAGATCACAAAACCTTGAAAGTTAATCAAAACATTTTCATTTTTACACATTCAAAACTAGATGATGGAAAAGTTGATTTTTCTCAGAGCAAAAATTATCCTTGAGCTGCTGCCTACTCGCTATACAGCTAAAAAAAGTACGCGAGTTATATTCCAATTCGAAAGAAATCACACTGAAATTCACACTAAAATCATGCCTCATTCTGTGCAGCAACGAATCATGGAGGACAGGAATATCATTAACAAAATGACTATAATCCATATCGATTCAATTCATTTTTCAGCTTCATGATTTTTTCATTTATAGTAACTGATAATTAGTTGTTAGCTCTACAATTTTATTGTTTCTTGATGTTTATCCAAACTCTTATCAGTGACTCAACGTTTACCACGTTTACCACGTTTACCACGTTTACCTTGAATATACAAAAACGCATTAAAAAGTGTTTTCCTCCTTACCTTCTTATTAAAACTACCTGTTTCTGAGAGCCACTTAAGCCAAGCGAACACAAAGAACTGGTTTTCCAATTCGCCGATAACTCAAAATTGATTTTCTTCCTGATACAAAGTATCTTTAGCGGTGAATAGTAAATTGAAAAATGAAAATGGAAAGTTAAAGGCAGCGCGTTCGTCGCTTATTTATTAAGTTAGAGTATATTGAAGTGTCTATGTTGTATAAATTTTATAAGGGTACATCCAATCTCATTTTTTGATCCTCTTTCAGAATTGGGTTGCATTTTACAAATACAACAAAGGGACTAAATTAAATTAGGGGTGTGGTACGTTCTCATTGTTCCAACGGAATATTTTATTTCAACTCAACATTCGACACCTAATCCAATTCTTACACTTGGATGCGAGGGGAAATAAATTCATGTGGATTGTGGTAAAGAAATAAAATGAGAAGAAAAATATAGGAAATTAAAAAATGGGTTTTTAGAACTATTGGAGCAAGTGTAAATGAAGTAGCATAAGTAAAAGATTTGGTAAAGTCTCTTAACAACTGACATTGATATATAAAAACAGTTCCTTTTGATGAAACTCCAAGACTCATTGTCATCTATTCTCCTTGATAGGAGTTCTATTTTTTTTCAGTAAACTGAATTGAGCTTGTTCTTGCTTGTTTTTCAAGATTTCTGTCACTCAATCGATGTGAAAAAGCAGGTGCAATGGTGCAATACAACTGTCGGGACAATCGGTTCTGGTCTGGTTGTCGCCAAGACGGTACGTGGAAAATCATGTCATAGGGTACCATGGTAACTATGTCATTGGACGAGTGGGTGGGAGGGGGATAGTGGGGGTGATGGTGGAGTCGGTAATGGAAACAGGCTTGCGTTTTGCAGGTGTGCAGTGTTGCGAGATGTATAGTGTGACAATAATGTTTACAATGAACGAGCAAGCTCATGTTCATAGACTCTGTTGGAGTATCTTCTGTTGGACCGTCCGATGTAAGTCCTGGAGCAGTTGGAACATGGTATTTCATATATGCCCTGTGTCTCATTGGGTATTGTGTCCTTAGGTGTTCGTAGAAATGTGAAAATTTGATTGTTGGCTGTGAATACTGTTCACATATCTCACTTCTTCAGAATGCATCTCACTTTGTCGGTAACTCTATGAATATAAAGAAGAGATGCTTTCTGGTTTTTCGCCTGTTCATCGAGTTGTTTGGGATGTGGGGAACAAGTTTGCTTAAGGTTGATAGATCTTTGGATATGGGATTCAGGATAGTCGTTTTGGTGAAGGGCGGATTTGAGTTCGTCTAGTCCCTTGGATCTATTGTGGCTGTAAGTGAGTCTGTTAGGCCTGTATATGGGGGAATTTAGAACGGAATTTAGTTAGGCAGGAATTGAATTCACATATTTACAGATTCAGGTGACTGTGCGATGAGGTTCAATGCTGAAATACCATCATCACTTGTTTCACCCCTAGAAGATTATTCGAGATCAAGAAACATTGGCCTGATAGGAAAACTGATTTTTCAAATACCTTCTGGTCGATGGGAATTATGAGGAAATGTTTAATGACTAGTTGAAATGTTTCTGTCTCCGTTCAGTATCAGTTGAGATTGAACTTCAATGTTTATAATGAAGAGTTGAATTACTCACAACTGAAGTTGTTGAACCTGAAACTTTTGATTGAATACAGCTCCATATTTTGTATTTCTTATGTGTAAGTATTGAAAAGTTCTACAATTACTGACTCGCTTGGAACCGTTCGTTGAAAGGCAAGACCCCGTCAATTCTTAGCTCACAATAGTTTCGAAATTTGAGGGTTGTCGTTCATAGGTGAGCCATAGCTCGTTAACGGAAAAACAGATTTTAGCAGATTGATAAAATGACCTCCTCTATCAACATTCTTTCATTTGCTTATATTGCAAGTTCAGAAAATATAAAATAAATTCGTATTTCTTACCAAATAGAAAATGCAAATATGAGATCCAATGAGAAAAGATCACGGGAGGAAACTCACCTGGAACAAAGAAAAATATATCATACAGATTTCCTGATTTGTTTTTGAATTGAGCTAGTATCCCATAGCTAACAAGGTGGAATCACCTTAATAAATTTGATATCATGCACAGCTCCTCAGCAATCGCACACATATATTTTTGGATTGTTGAACTTTTCTAATGAGGTTTGAAAAGACTCCTACAATAGTAGTAGAATAACGAAACAAATAACGGGAATCAAGAATACAGGCCCCCATCAGTTCTAAGGTCTCAACTGACCCGGTAAACATTGTCTTTGCAAAATATCGGTTTTCATAAAATATATGCAGAGAGACTAAAATAGCTGTAAGCGATTGAGTTAGTAATAAGATGATATCAAAATTGACATTTAAATAATTTATGTATTCGTATGTTCGTCATCAAAATGATGCTTTTATAAGTTATCATATATACATTTTTTCATGACTGAAATATTTGGTAACACATTGTACATTATGAATATATTTCATAAAAGATCATTTTCTGTAGGTTCCACATCAGCCTGGAATCTAGTGTCACTCCCAGGTTTTTGACCTCTACAGATGTATTTCTCCATCTCTTCAGAGTACTCAGCTCTCTGTCTCTTGGTGAATGCTAGTATTGTCGATTCGTTCTGTTTATGTTCATCTCTTCTTCATTCGTCCATCTTATAATATTCATTTTCATTTAGAAGACGTAGTAACTCGTCCACTACAGGGTTCCATAATAGTGGGAAGAATAACCCTCCACCCTGAGAAAATATTTTTTCTGCTCGTGTCACTACTGCTTCTTCCATGATAGTCGTATGTACCAATCTCGCTCTGAGCATGCAGTCTTTTCACCTGCAGCTTATGTCGGCGATTCCTCTTCTCGCCTGGATAATTGATTCTAGAGATGTGTTATCGATTATGTCATCAGTATCAAAAAAGACGCAAAAATTACTTCTGTGTTCTTGATAGTTTGGAGTCTTACCTTGTTCTGAGATATCTCCAATAGAATCATTCATTATTATAATTGGTGAGTTGAGGATTCAGGAGAAGCTGTGCTTTCATATTCATACATTTTCAGATACATAGTCATCACATTTGCTCATCGAACAACACCTACTGAATTTACTATTCATTATAAAGTGCAGATCAATGATTTCCCCAAAATGTATAGTGATATTTTCACCGATTCGCTTTTGTTTTGTTGAAAACTCTCAACGCAAGAGATGAGACTGAACCAATGTTGTACACATGTTGATAGATGATGCAAGAATGGAAATGAATCGCGCGCATTTCATTCAAATATTTATTTATGGACCATACTGTAGAAGGAATATTTCATCTGATATAAATTCATTTCCAAATATGAACAATATTGAAATCTGAAGCACCAGCTCAACATTGTCAAGTAGTGTCACTTGAGGTGTACTGATCATCTTTATGAATAGGATGTTGAAATTTATCGATTCTCTTTATGATATATCAATCAAGAGTGCAGTAGGTCAAGAATTTTTGACAAAATATTGAAGATGTCCAAGCGTTCACACCAGGGCCTATTATATGCATCTTGGTTTACCCAAGTTTGATGATGAAGTTATTGAAGTTAGAAATCTCCTATACCATCGAATGGGTCTTGTTGGGGTAACAACGAGATAACCATTATGTCCCGCCCATGTTTTGTGACCTAGGAAGCATCAAGACTCTTTCACACGGGGATCTTCACATCTCTCGCTCCTATACGGGATAGTTTATCACTCCTACCTACCGCCCATTCACACCGGGAGCCTTTTTAGTTCTCGGCTCCTTGAGGTCAGTCATAGAATTGATCACACGCGAGCTGTTGCCATATACATTCTCCACCATCGACACAAACCTCGACGAAAGAAACGTCAACGATCAAGAATGGGATAGATGAAGTTGCGAAATCTACGTTGAGCACCTTAGATCTTCATTTGGGTCCATGTCAATGTCAATACTTCCATCCGAAAGAGCGGGTCGGTTGCAGACAGCACTAATCAACAGCTCCAAATCGTAACCTGCCATGATAAATAGTGTGAAGCGTCAACTAGGGAGAGCCGTTTTTACTCCTCGTGTGGAAGCTCCCACTTATCCTTTTGCATTTTGAGGAGGAGGCGTGGCTTCCCGGCTCGGGGTGCAGGAGACGTCGGAGCTTTCGTCTCTCGCTCTTTGTCTGAAAGCTCCATTAGACTTGTTGTATTTTGGCGCTGAGAGCCTTCCTCTCTGTCGGGAGCGAGAGACGTGAAGCTCCCCATGTGAAAGGGCGCTCACGATTCACGGTTTTTTTATGATTCCGCGTTCTCTTTTTAGTAAGAGTCAGGTGGAATAATTAGCATCACATCTTGAGAAAATATGTGAGTGACTTCTGGAGTATTACGTATCTTTCCTTGTTAGGTAAAGAAAGTTATTATTCCCACTCAACACCTTGAAAGATCAAGCTATCTCACAACAATGAAATATGAAATATGAAATATGGATTGGATTTATGAGTTCATCTGCTGAAATTCGTAAACAATTAAATCGACTACTGAGAGAAAACCACGACAACTATGTTAGCGTGGTTTTCTCATCTGAAAATATATTACGAAACCATATATGTCGCATTAATCCCGTTCATTGTGCAATATCACCATGAATCTCGATAATTACAATGCAATATGTGGATTGCCAATCTATGCTAAAATGATGAAAATTGTATTTAAATTTGAATTAAAACGACTGAGCTGCGCTTGACATTATAACATTATGAATTTAAATGAGTTGATTTTGTATTGAGTGATTTTTAGAAAAATTATTTGAATATAGTCATAATCACATTGGAGGGACTTATTTTGAACTGTATAAAAATTTGAGCATTTTATCGACAGTGTATGTATGACGTCAATAAATTGATAGAAAAACAAACAATTATGCAAAATAGACATACTACGAGGTCTGTTAAAAAAAAGGTTCATTATGATTTTTCTCATTTCTATTTTATTTTCTTCAAAGCGATCCATCATGGGTCCCATGCAACGATTTTTTTGGTAAAAAATCAGCAATTTTGAAACGAACTTCGCTGCCACACGATTCATTCCCCAAATTTCCCCACTTGTAGAAATATTTTTGACTCAGAGTACAATCACTGTATGCCACTGTCAACATTTCGAAAGCTTTTGAACACTCAACTCCAATTTTTAAACAAAATTTGATGGAAATTTTTGATCCCCTTTTTTCGATAGCAGAAAATGGCCGAACTCGCAAAACACTTCTAACCTTTATGACTCTCATCAACACACTAAACATGCTAAATAGCTGAAACTGTCAACATATGTTCGAAAAAAGTGTATCAATATGAAAAAATTTTGCGCGTCTCGGGACGCCAGATAGAAGTGATAATTTAAACTGATCAAAGTTGAATTATTCAATTCCTTGAACTAACTTTCCGTTAGGAGATTCTGTAATGTTTCGATGATCTTCTGCATGTTTCATCAAATTGTTCATAATCACTTCCAAAAGCGGTGACAGTTTTACGTTATATGATCACTGTCGACAGTATATGTCAACCGCACACTGAGTCATGCGAAGGGAGGCGAAAGAATCGTTTGTCCGGAATACGGCTAGCGCTGTGTGTTTTAGAGAGGAGAAGGGGAAACCAGGCATACTGGCGCTGTTATGCGTTACGTTACCAAGCGGTTTACCATCACATAAAATGGTATCACTTAAAGAATAAAAAAAATCGTTAATCATATGTACACAGCTGGCAAAATTTTAACATTCACCTCATTTTTTGAACAGACTTCGTATATAAGGAATTGTACCATTACTGTAAAATCACATTTTTCCATTTTCTTCTATTCGATCGAAATGACGAACAGGAGAAAAACTGATTTACATCCGGCATCTGGTAAAGTCACTGAAAGTGAAAAACTGTGAAGTGTAAAGATTTATTATACATATAAATGTAGAGAAGTGTACGTTAAAATATTTATAATTCATTTCCAGAATGACATTTACAGTCACTTTGAAATTCAAGATACAATTTCTTTGAGGATAGTTAAATCAATCCAGTAGATGGAAGTATACTCGACTGAAAGTATCAAAAAATAACCTTGCACACATAATAGTATATGACAAAAAACAAAAAGTTGAAAACAACAAAAAACAAACTCTGCCGGGCTGGACTAGGGTCTGAGAAAGAAATACTGAAACTGATTTTTCTGAAGTTTTTGATGACTTTTGACATTTTCACTGTCTGAAATAATACATCAGACGACAATGAAAAAACTGTGGAATGAAAATTTTTTTTGGTTTTTACCACTTTTATTTGTGACTAAAGTTACTGCAGTTTCCTCCTATAAGGGCATTTTCAAACTTTTACATTAAACTATTAGTTTAATGTAGGACATTATCAAACTTTTACATTATACTATTAGTTTAACGTAAAAGTTTGAAAATATCATTATTCCTATTAGTTTAATGTGAAAGTTTGAAAATGTCCTTACAGGACGGAACTGCAGTAACTTTAGTTACGAATAAAAGTGGTAAAAACATAGAAAATTTTTAATCCTCATTTTCATTTCTCATTTTTCATAATGATCTCTTACCACGTAGTAACGGCTTCATCCATCAATTTATTGAATGAAAAAACTCACCATTCCCCATAAGAAATTTTCTAAAATAAATACTCGGAAATGAAATGATTCAAAATTATTTTATTCGTGTTTTGCTATTTTAAAATTTGCGTATATCATTGAAGCAGAAAATTAAAATTACTGTGGGGTCAAATTAAAAGTAGGTCAAACTTATAATATAATAAAGGCATAATATACACAAATTACAAAACAGCTTTCCATTCTCGATTATACTTCGATGTTGAAGGAGTCTATAAGTGATCGAAACCGAATTTAACTTTGGCTATCGAAAACATAAAAAGTTTTATGTTTGTTAACAGTTCACTTTGAAAGTTATATTTATGAAAAAGTTTTCATGAACTTTATCGGAAACAAAATTTTCTGTTGGAAACATGATCGCCACAAAATATTTCAATATATTCTTCGATACCATCGAGAAACAATTATTTGGAAATTAATATCAATTCAATGAACTAAACATATAGGAGATCAAATAATATGAACGATGGAAAAATTGAGGATAGTTATTGAAACCAGAACAATGAAATTGATGAAAATATAAAATAAAGTAAACAACACCTGGAACGAATGATCTGCTTTACGGAAATGAGAAATGTAACTGCAGAATAACGTTATGATCTACTGATGATAAAATAAAAAGTTTATAAAAGTGTACAAAACATCATCTTTTTCGACCCGAAACTTCGAAGTACACCGTCGAGGATGATTGTGTCCCATATAAATAAATTTCTATATCAACCCTCTTTCATAAATCACATTTTTCAGTTCCAGAACGAATGTTTGTAGTGGAAACTGAAAAATAAAAAGGGATTTTTGTATAATTGAATGCTCTTATGAAAATAGTTGTTTCTGAAAGATTTTCCATTCGTATTATTCATTGTTCGAATGAAAGTATTTTCGCGCGGGTTTTATCTTCCATAATAATCAAAATAAAAAAATAAGTCATCATTTTCACTGAAAGTTAGAATTAGATTTTACCTTATAGGAAAGATCCGTTTTTTAGAACAAGCTTTTTGCCTTTCCTCCATTATTGATGTGAGACATCTGTATCCAAACGTAACATCGATTGCTGGCGAAGCGACGTATGCCGTGGCAACGGATCGCCATGCGCAAGCGACTGTGCGATTATTTTCTCACTGGTTTGGCGTTACGCTATCTCTCTCAACACATTGATCTCAGTTACCTATATCGTATACAGTTTTGTTTGCTACAGTATACATAACCTGTGATTTACTGAATATATAATTTTTAAAAATAATTGAAAATAAAATATATCTGACAGTGATTATTGTGAAAGTAAGCAGCTTCCTGTAAAAAAAAAGGAAAATCACACTACGACACACTATCAAGTCATCAGTAAGTTCATTTCATTTCAATATTTCATAATAAAAGTGTCATGAAAAATAATGCATCGAAAAACTTGTTTGGAAAATAAATTTCAAAAAGACTCACAAATTTGTATTTTGAAATCAGCTTATAGTTAGTAGAGCACGAATTTTTTTTATATGTTATAGAGAGAAACATAAAAAAATTATTACATTAATTAATTTTGTAATAATGGTGAAAGTTATATTGAAACATTCATAATCGATATTTATGATTTAAGATATTTAGTCATATATTGCAATACCTAGCTGAGATTCTCAAGTTTCCTGGTATATTGAAGCCACATTGGAATATTTTCATGCATATTTCAATTACATATTTTTTTAAATATTTCAGTACCCAACAATCAACACTGGGGTCACGAAATATTACTAATAAAACTGGATATTATCAAGATCAGTTGAACACAATACATACTACTATTATTATGTAAAATTTTATTATTTTAATACGATCAAAATATACAAATTTTTCTTCACGTATAGTCAGTAGGCATACTTGAAGACTGCTTATAAATAAAATCATATAAAGGAAAAATTCATTCAGGCCAGTCTCAAACACCCTATACTGTAGGTTAATGGACTGACACCTATCAGAAAATAACTACTCCCCTGGCTAATACCATGAAGGGCGTTGGATTATATCCGACCGGTGTCAGTGCAGGAATCTTCACCGAAGTATTTCCTGTATATGCTGCTGTTGAGAGATTATTTCCGTACGGTCACAGAGGTTAAATAATTTTTAAAACCAATGAAGAAAAACTACCATGATTTTAGCTAAGGATTTCAGAGTAAATTCTGCAAAAGATGAATCAATGGCATCAATTACGCTCCTCCAAGAAGAATTTCAATTGCAAATCAACAACTATCCTAAAGAACCTCTTACTAGATATGGAACAAAAATGCATGCTGTATTTACTCATTAGATATCTCGATAATGTTATGTCCAATACTTTTGTACCATATTTCAGTTATCATGAACCAACTGTCTCAGTAATACCGTCAAAGGCAACATCGAATATAACTATTACCGAAGTCATTGAAAGAATTGTTTTCACTATTTGGAATGAATTTTTCAATTTTTAATTTTGTATTTCACGGAAATAAAAGTTTACTGAATAAACAATCATCATGTTGTTGAAAAAAAATCCTAATATTTCATTTTCACATCATGCCATATTAGTTCCTGTCCTGATCTGTTCTTTTTCGCATAATAATTGTACAAAATAATTTCGATACTGAACATCTGCTAGGTGTCTCGTGACGGCTCACAATTTTTATTTAGAACGAAAACTGTAAAAAAGGAAAAAAATGATAAATACAATAAAAACTCCTTCAGTTACAAATAGTAAGAAAAAAACCTTTTCAAAACAACTACTTCTACATGAACATTGAATTTTACGAATGGAAAAATCTTTTCGAAACAACTACTTTCATATCAACATTTAGTTACCCGGAAATGACTTTCTCCCATTAAGTCAATTATTCGAAAAATTTCGGGATGATACCGTCGCCTCATCACCTCTGTTTTGGATAATAAAAAGCTTTTTCTCAAAAAACTGATTCCTCCCAAAAATAATCCCCTTTCGATTCAAATAAAATTGATTCTACTCTTTTGATTCTAAAATAATAATCTATCGAGATAATATGTAACAGTGATAGTTACAAATCTGAAAATATACGTGGCAATACTACGTGATCGAAATAATTGTACTCTTGACAGGAAAAGAATATAAAAAAATGGCGAAGTACGGACTGAAAAAAATTATGCAGTATACTAGCTAAAAACCTTATATGGAAAAAAATATTGGGCTTGGTTCTCCATATAATTGAAGCAAATTTCTGACAATATACGAGTATGGATGTCCAAAATGAATATCTACATGGGTGTGAAGATTGTTCATAAAATGAATTCCATACTACTAATTCAATTTTTTTCTACTACACTGTCCGAGATGGAGGAAATGTGATTTGGAAAATGCGGCCAGTATCGGTTTCTGGCTCTTATTGAGTTTCAAACTCACCATCTCGTTGTCTCTCGAGGGATACTGAATGCTTTCCTGTTAGTCCTTCTACTACCCGGCATTTCAGCTACTTCATATTAAAACCCAGTTTCTTCAAGATATTAAAGTTGTTCGCCGAGACTACAACCATGAACTTTTCCGCTATGCCCAACTCAATTTACCAAAATTTTAATGGATGCCTCTTGGGCCTTTTATTTCAGTTTTCCGCAAAGCATTCCGAGAATGGTTTCCTGTGCTCAGGATTTCAGTAATATATTTTCAAAAAAAGTGTTATGTCTACAGAAGAGGAATTCAACAATTTTTTCCTCGTTGCTTTTTGATGTAACTAAAATTTGCATCAAAGAGAAAAATCGAGATTTTAGGATTACATGCCGTTTACATGAAATGGACATGATTCCATTCAATTTCTCTATAAATTAACCGAAACCCAAATAATGTAATCTGTATTTTGGCAATTTTTCATCATCATGTTCAATTATTATAACATTAGGGAATCAAATGAATGACTAATGTTCGAAATACACACAATGATACATTGATTTCAGGAAGTGTATAATATTGTTTGCAGACCTATTCAAAATAACGATCGCAAAAAGAGGAAACGTAAACTGACTGGAAGCACAATTTGGAATGAAATTATGAAAAATCAGTGTATTCATATAAATCCATATGAAGCTAGACATGAGATTCCTAATGATATGTAAATGTATATCGTTTGTCGTACGTAATACTGAAGGTTGCTAATATAAAAGCAACTGGTCGACGGTTAACATATTTTTGATGATGCCATAGATCTACATTAATCTTTTAACATTTGAAATATACGAATAGACGGCTCAGGATGTGGAGTTTACTGCAGATCACTAAGCTTAAAGATTTTGTGGAGAATGGGAAAAAATACATAAGTGGTTCAAACAGAACTGGTATCCCGATCACCACAAAAAAAATTATCAGAAAAGGAATTTCTGACAAAAACATAACAATCTACACTGATAGTAGACAACCGCTAATAGCCCTGAACATACAAAGTTTGTTGCGGGGTTAAAATGGACACCAATACGTCTTGGTACAATCATGTCGCTGGAATTGCAAAGGCTGCTTCTTCAGACCTTCTTTGGAATATTGTTCTCATATATGGAGCTCCGCCCCTGAACATAACCTGAAGCTGCTTGACTTCATCCACCAATGAGCTATCCGCCTGAACATCTGGAACAACTTAGAATCGTTGGATAATTGTCATTCATCTCTAGATACTTTCACGAGAAGTGTTAAAGTGACTTGGCACATTTGATTCCACCAAGAGCGGTACATATCAGAAATACGCGAAGGACTGTGGCTGCTCATCGTTTTGAGATTCAACTGAGTACACCTCGAACTTCACTGTTCAAGAACTCTTTCATTTGGAGAACTGCGTTTGTAAGAAATAAACTTCCTGAGAACGTTTTTTCAAATGGATTTGATCTCCAACGATTCAAATCCAATGTG
>WOGR01007569.1:0-12320 GCA_015342045.1 Leptinotarsa lineolata | reverse complement strand
CTCAAAATACTCCAAACTTCACAATATCAAAAAGGAAACACAGTTGGCTGAAAATTCTAAAATCCTTTCTAGGTATCTAGCTAGCGAAATAATTCAACCAGGCAGTCACTTCATTCAACAATACACTGTCGTTGTGTGTGAAAAAAATAACAAAACCTCTTTGCAGACTTGGTTTGTGCCAGAGGCGGGTTAGGAAGGTTTTAAATATACATAAATGCGCATATGAAAACGAATAAACTATCCGATTATTGAGGATATAATAATGTTTAAATTATGACAAAACAAGATCGACCGTAACACATTGAATTCTACGTAAATAGTACTTCGGAAATGTTTTCATAGGAACACAAAATTTTCGACAGAAAAAGTTACAGCAACTTTTCGAAAATACTAATTTTTGAAAAACATGCTATAACTCAGAAACGATGATAGATATCAATATGCAATTTTCATCATTTAGTTTGTCATAAAATTTGACCTTCAGTCACAGCCATCAGTTTTCATCTATCTAGTTTGAAAATAGGAGTTTCCTTTCAAAAGTGTCTAATTTGGCCCACTCTATACAGGTCATCTACCACATTTTGTTCCATAGGTACGGTCTATGTAACTCGTTACACAGAAAGATTATTTGCACAATTCTCTTCTCAGAGGTGGATAACATTATGAAATGCTTTATTTTTCGTTGCAGATTACGACACGTACCTCTAATAGTAATTCGCCTGACATATATATCAAGATGTTCACTAATATGCACAACGTAGTTTAATTTCCATTTGAAACACATTCGAAACTAATTTTAACGAATACATCGAGCTATATATTATGGCCTGGGGATATTGGAGTGCAACAACCGTTTCCGATAGAGGGCGAAGCCCCCGCCGCAATCAAAACACTTCAAATCTTGCCCAATCTGTACCTATAACAATCGAAGATAGACCATCAGTAACGCAAACTTTTCTACCAGTCAACTCCAACAATAATGCAACTACTGCACAGACTTCAATTGAATTTGGAGAGATGGTAATCTCCCACTACCAGTTGTCTCGGAGACCGTCTCTGGATTTGGGTCCTCAAGGAACACTTGCTGGAATTATATGTGCAGCTCATGGTAGTCGACCTGGCGGGACTCTCTCTGCTGGAAATACACTGACAAGAGTTGGGAGTCGACATACAGCTGTTGAATATGCCGTACCTCACCAATTCCACCATCATCACGCATGTATTGAATACCACCAAAACCAACTCAGTTTTTCAGATGACGATTCTAGCTCAGAACCTGGATACGCAACAGGTAGTTTGTGTTTTGAGTGCATGACTTGAACATCGCTAAAGGAGTTGTTATATGCTTGGATTTACTGTAGGTGTCGCTTGGATGTTATTGCATGTATTGTGGCCATTATATTTTGATTGGCATGAGAGATGATTCGGTTTCACATTCGAATTTGCAGTTACTTAAAAAGTATGAAGGATCATTCATTGTGCGCGACTCAACCTCTTTTTTTAAATTGTAACACAAGTTTAATTCACTAGGTAACAAATGAGAAAAAAATTGCGACTAATATTATAATGGCTATACATCTAAAGCATCCTGACTGCGAATTCAACATCAAAAGTTTTCCATCACGTATAGATTTGAGTTATAATTATTTTCATTTTATACAAAAATTTTCACATAGAGGGATATATAAGATCAAAACAAGAGAAAAAAACAATACATTTTGAGGATAACAGACTTTATTTACAATATACCTGAAAAATAAAATACATTCGAATGAAGTCTTTTGTGCATAACCTTTCTGCAAATGTTGACTTTTGTTTATATGCTTCATCGTTTTCCCTCATAAGGAACCAACAATAATCCCCCATCATTGCTGCATCCCATCTGCCTTGATTACGTTGCTCCATTGTCAGTATGTCTTGGTGGAACCTTTCCTCTTATTCGTCACTGACAGCACCCAAATTTTCTGGAAAAAAATTCAAATGGGAGTGCAATAAATGGCTTTTGAGAGACATGCGACATCCCATTCTGCAGTAGTTTTCAAGTAGTTCGTCTACAAGTGTTTCGTAATTTTTTATTTTCTTGTTCCCTCAAAACTCCGAAACAATTCTTTTAAAAGAATTCCACGCAGCTAATTCAACATTACTTAATTCTTGACCAAACTGTTGATCACTCAGTATTTTTATAATTTGTGGTCCAACAAATATACATTCCTTGAGCTTTGCATTAGTCAATTTTGGAAAAACGTGTTTAAGATATTTAAACGCACCACCTTTTTGTCTAATCCTTTTACAAAATTTTTCGTTAACCCAAATTTAATGTGTAATGGAGGTAACAAAACGTTTTTGGGATTAACAAGAGGTATATTCTTCACATTAGCTTGACCTGGAATATATTTATCTTTTGGAGGCCATTCTTTTACGTGATAATGGTTCTGTGTTGCCCTTCTATTCCAAAGGCAAAGAAAACAGCAAAACTTCGCAAATCCGCCCTGGAGACCTAGTAATAGTCCTATGATTTTTAGGTCACCACATATTTGCCACTAATACGTATTATAACTTATTCCATTTAGAATAAGTGACATACTTTCATGTGTTTCCTTCATAGCAACTGCATGTGCAAGAGGTTATATGCAAATCCTAATTTTTCCATCACACCATTTGGATTTACACAGATAGACATTTCATCCTGCATAGTAAAAAACGAGGATAGCTCATGGTTACGGTTCCTAAATATTGTAACTTTGGTTTTAGGGACTAGTAAATTCCATTGTTGTAATCTAGACCCTAATTGTTCAGCATTCTCTTTGAATAAGTGGAGGTCCCGAACTACGGGTGTTCTTCCTTCACTCTCGGCACATCATTGGAACCTGCCTGGTCATCATACATTTCTAAATCTTCCTCCCAATTTGCCGGGGGTGCTGGAAGTGGTCGTGTTCATTAAATTATTGTGAAAAAAATCATAACTCAAAAATCTTACGTGTTAGGAAATTTTTACTATCACTTTCGCATTTAGGGACCAAAAATTAACAAAGAACTGCCTTTGGCATTACAGTCGTAAATTGGCTGTGAACTAGTTAATCATTGATCATAGTGCTCGCCGTTGATAGTGATGGCCGGGCCAACGTCTTTCTCAAAGGAATATGGACCGATGACGCCGCTAGCTCAATATCCACATCGAACAGTGACTTTTTCGGGATGCATTGGTCGCTCTTGTATCTTATGTGGATTGGTATCGTCCCAAATTCGAGAATTTTGTTTGTTCATGTATCCATTCATCCATAAATAATAATAATAATAATAATTGGTCTTTATTATTTCCAATAAGATAGTCAACAGTTTTATACAATGAAATTATTTATTACAGGAAAATAAAAGGCGAAGTTCAGTTTATTTTCATCTGAGGGCAATAAAAATAATCTGTTATTCCACTTAACCTCGAAATACCTTTTCGAATATCTCTTTTTAAAGTAAACATTTGAACGAGAAAAAATATTTGTATACACGTAAAGTTAAAGTTAATTAAATAATAAGGGCAACTACTGATTAAGTTTGGGTGATCTATACTACCATCCTAATAATAAAATCTATTGCAAGAGAAGATGATTTTTTATGCTGTCTTTTATGTTTGAAATTATATTGAATTCAATTTGATACGGTAAAGCATTATATAAATTGCAAATTTGATATGTGAACGATCTCTTGAAGAACTCAATTCTAAACTGAGGAGGGGTTAAGTAATGCTTATGCCTAATATTTACGTTGTGTACATCCGTTCTGTATTATTCTATGATATAAATAAGGCGGTTTTTTCGTTGTTATTATTTTATGAAACAAAAAAAAAACAAACAAATGGGACTCATCACTGGAGATGATTTTTCGATGAAAATTAGGGTCAGTTTCCAAAAACAAACAAATGGGCCTCATCACTGGAGATGATTTTTCGATGAAAATTAGGGTCAGTTTCCAACTGCTCCAGAGCTCATTCAGAGAACATATGTCGTTGTCTATAGTCGTTTACCATCAATTCCTGAGTCAGATGAATTTTGTACAGGTGCAGGAGTAAGTTACGATGCAAAATTGGTCAAGTTGTTGTCTGCGAAAGGCTGAGTTCTTGTGAGCGACGCTAAATCGACTGCCTCGGATTCTTCTGCACACTCTCACAGACAGCGGTAATGTTTTTGGCAGGTCTTGCGTTTCTCTGTTGGAAAACCCTATATATCCGTCCGAACAAGCAAATACATAAATAATATCTACCAAAACTCCGGGAAACTTCGGTTCCAGGGTCACTTGAATTTTGTACGGGTACAGTCCCAAGTCACGAAGCATATGTTGCGTTCCGTCGACGTAAGGATGTTGATCGATCGTTTATTGAGCCAGTGGACTCAAATTTATCAGTTACCTTGCAAATAGTCCTCTCGGTGGGACGATTATGACGAACGCAAAATGGGCGAACCGCGCGGTACGTTGCCCAAACAGAACACCCACTTTGATAAAACAATTTTATTATTTGCACGTGTTGTTGAATATGAATGTGATTTGGCAAAACAGACTGAATAAATGACAACTAATGTGACAGAAGTAACTTCAACAAGATGGCCGTTATCAATTGTCAAAGTTCAGAATTCCCCTATACGAGTATCTAAGAATTGCAGCCCAGTGTGTAATATTCATTTCTACAGAGGAAACTACTGTTGAGCCGAGTAGGTACTCATTGGCGAGCCGAGCTGTTACAGCAACGGGTGCTGTAACCAAAATTATTATTATTATTAATAATAGTAGTAGTAATAATAATAATAATAACTTTATTCGTCTTTTCGATCATTTACATGATATAAGTGTGGACGCCTCGGACGTTACAGTAACCTTTGCTGTAACAACTCGGCTCGCCAATGAGTACCCGGCTTTAGCGAAATGCGCCTAGAAATTGTGAGAAGTGTTAAATTATTATCATGGACAATGTCGTTAATTTTCATCAAGTAACGGGTCAGTCCATTCATATTACGATAATCCGATGTTGGAATGCGGAATTCAAGCGCTCGTTTTCAATGCGAGGACTCAGTAATAAATACCCGTATGTCTATAAAAGGGTTACTGTTTCAACAAGTATGTATGCGATGTATTTATTATCAGAATATGAGCTGTTGGTTGAAATGACAAAACAGCAATTCATATACTTTTTTCACCTACGGAAATACATTCGAAAAGCAATGACATATGAACGTCTTTTCTACGAATGTCCCTGTTATCTACTTATCAACAAACAAGTATCTCATTTACTCGCTCATATTTCAACCGACCTTCGCGTAGACATAATTCTTTCGCTGTTAGTCATTTATACCCACGCGAACTATTTATACAATCTGTGTATTGTTTTCGTTGTGGCTAATTTACATTTCGATACGGTGTACGAGTTCGTTATCGTTTGCAGGAACTTGGCTTTGTTTAATTTTGGCGGGGCCGCTCGATTTACATTGCATATATTTAGACTGAGACAACAAGGAAGCGAATTCTATCGAGGACACGCTCGAAAATGAGTAGGTTTTGAAGAAGGGGTTGAAAAGGCGATAATGAAAAACAAGTTGAAGACAAACACACAATTGTCATTTTAAAAAGACTGTGAATCGAACGGAGCATATGCTGGTAAAGGAAAAATGACAGTTTGTGATGTAAATACTAACGCAAAACGTTGTCCTTTCATAGCACTCTTCAATCTTAAGAACAGAAAAAGACACAGGGGGCCAAATCTGGTGAATACGGTGGCCGAGGAGTGATTACGGTGTTGTTTTTGGCCAAAAACTTTCAAACAAGCAATGAAGAGTGACCAGGTGCATTATCATGATGCAAAAGCGTTGAATTGTTTTTCCACAATACCGAATGTATTGTGGCAAAAACTCCTGATACAATCGAGATCAATCAAGAAAATGATTTTTCATAAAAATGGAACTGTGAATAGGCATAACATGCATTATTAATTATTATGTAAAGGAAAAACCCCATTTTGTTCGTTGCCTGAACCATCCACAGCGTTGGTCACTGAATGTTTGAGGTGGAATTCTCGGAAAAAAAGTAATTGGTCCGTATTTTTTGGATGGCATCTCACTGGAAGAAAATATGTAAGACTTCTTCGGCATTGGTTTTCTAGTTTATTGGACGGGGTTCCATATGGAACAAGACTTAGAATGTGGCTACAACAAGATGGTGCACCACCACATTTTAAAACGGAGGTACGGGAATACCTCAAGGATCATTAGGGGTGGGCCTGTGACGTGGTCACTCAGATCACCAGACCTGACTCAAATGGATTTTTTGTCTGGGGGTATATCAAATGTATTGTCTACCAAATTCCTCCAACATCTATAGAAGACATAAAACGAAGAATTACTAAAGCTTACAGGGAAATCCCAGAGGATATAATGGAACGTGTAGAGAATTCGTTCAAAAAAAGACATTATGTGTCGCAGAGAATGGTCGCCATTTTGATCATTTTTTGGACTCCTCTATTCAAAAAAAATTGTTGGCGTTATTGTTCATATTGAAAAAATGTTGAATAAGTGAACGTAAATAATTTTTTTTTTGTGGTTACATTTGTAAAATATCTGTTTTTCGTATAGTATACCTCTGATTAAAAATGTAGTGAAATTTTGAAACATTTCATACAAATGAAAAAATACAGAGTGTTTTAATTGAAAAAGTTGAATTATGTCTGTTTTGAAATTAATGAAATTTGACTGGGTTTACCGAGCACCCTATATATTGTTTCCGAAAGTTGAGATTCCCGAAATTATCATTGTGATGTTGACTAACTATTCCTAAAAATATTCCACTTGATTGCTTTAGACATGCGAGTAGTGAATATAAAAAGTATTGTCTGCAAAATAGGTTTTTCTGGAATAAATTGGCAATCCCGCAATGGAAATACAAAAAAACAAAAATTCCTTAGAAACTAAAAAAATATGAAATCGAATGACGTATTCATATACTGGGTGTTCTATTTAAAAAAATATAACTTTGGTTGGTCACGCTCGGCTGAATCACCCAGTATGCGAGAAAATGATTTTGAAAGATAGTATTTATCGATATGATTGCAAAAAAAATTTGAGCAGTTCGAAAAGTTATTTCTTCTAATAGCAATGGACCAAGGAAATATTGTTGACTCACCCTGTATATTACGTACCGAATAGGATAAGAAGCCAATTACCCACGAGCGAAAAATTGTAAGTATGGGCTTTTGCCGGGTGCGATAATACGCGAGTGGACGTAATTGGCCTTATCCTCAACGTGCGTACTATACTTTTTCTACGACTGACCGTAGAAAGGAATGGTACCCTATATTTGTTTGAAATCATGGCTTTGGATAATAAACTCTTTCAGTCACGTAGTAAGAACTCAATTAAATGATTTGAAAATTTGTGACAATATTTCCTACAAATTATTTAATTTTAAATCAACCAAAAGATCAATTTATTCAGGCCAGTCTCTGGCCTGGCATTTTATTTTAGAAATAAATTTAAATTGTTATATCATTTCATTCTACCAGTACCTTTCGAGAAATGATAATAATATATCAATAATATATCATTTACATAAAAAAAAAACTTCCAGCAGTGGGATTTGAACTTGGGTTATATGAAAAATAAGTGCATTGTATACACGCATTACCACTGAGCTACCGTGGTGACAACCTATTTGCTGTCTGAATCTGTCGAGTGCCGCACTTAAGCGATATTCACTTCGTGAGTGAATAAATTTGAAGACTTTTAAATAACATAATAATGTCAAATACAAGTGCGAACAGGTATTATTTGGTCTCTAAAATATTTTCAAATTATTTTGCTTGGCTACTATAGTCATAGAATTAAAGAAAGTAGGCTTTGCTTTAGAGGCATCTGGCAAATGAAATATGATTGGAGTTTTAACCTTTATGTTGTGTCTTAGTAATTCAAAAACTATGAAATTATTGCAAAACGTTCCTAAAATAATGAATAGAAGGAAAAAGCGGAGTTGTGTTACCTTCGAAAACAAATATTTGCCATCTGGAATCTGGAACCTCCGTAATGAATTGATTTATTCGGATTGTTCGATGGTAAGCGTCGACGATTACTTCGGTAATTTGGAATATTTGCTGATTTCCACATTTATTTCAATATTCAGGGTACTTCTCAGCTGAAGTAACTTGTCCATAATGACGATGGTTTCAAAGTTTTTGCTTAATCTTCGAAATACACGAAAAGAACTCATAAAATTTTCGAAATTATATTCTTTTTTTTTTCTTGATTTCTTTGGCAGCAAATTATTCATCACAATATTTGCTTGCTCGGTAATATCTGGTGGGGAAGCACAAATTTCTTGATCGTTATCACTCATTTTAAATTTTCACGAAATACCGAATGACAGCTCATAATTGAAACAAGTGATTGTTGATTCACGGATATAACTAGATTCATTACCAACCCACAAACTGTTGAACAATAAATTTACTGAAAATATGATATCTTTCTCGATTTGGAGAGAAAATTCACTGATTTTGTACATTTTTTTTTAATTTCTCACGGAAGTGGCCGCCATTAATTTAGAATACACGTGTAAATAAATGAGCCATTGCCAACCTGCTGTCAAACACGTAATGATTAGTTTAAAATGGAGGGAGTAGAAAAATAACGTTTATGGTTCTGAAAAAAAATCATATGAATTATAACAAAAAATTATAAACATATATGAAAATACGCCAGTTTTTCACCCCATATTTAAGCCATGCGGCATTAACTGATATGAAAATAAATGAAATGAATAATGTACGGATATAGACATATCAATAATATAATTAATGGGTGAAAAACAGCTATCATCACGTTTGATTATTACTCTCTAGCAAGATCTGTCTGTCAATCTGTTTTTCAATCTGTTTTTCCGTTAATCAGCTGTCGCCCCCATACGAACGACAACTCTCAGAAGTTGAGAAACTTGTGCGAGCTAAGGACTAACGAGGTCTTACCTTTTACCGTGTGATTTCTAACACGGTTACAGAATCATCCCAGCTTTAACTACATAAATTCTCTCGAGAAAAATATCTGGTCGAGGCCGGAATTGAACTCACGACCTTCCGATCGTGAGTCGGGCGCACTACCACCGCGCCAATTCCACAAGATATAGTTGTACTTTCTATTTGATTGAAGTGATTTTTTTCAAAATCATGCTCGAGTCTGGAGTAACCTCTCCTTTCTTTCATCTCAGAGGAAATGTGATTGGAGAGTCTAGATACTATAGATTTTGCAGCAAATTTATAAAAATTCAACCATTTTCTTGTATACATTTCTTCACAAGCTTGTGCTCAAGCTTGTGAAGGTTGGATTTGATTTCGAACTCGAAACAAAAATTTTTATAGAAGTAATTTGGTCGAATATCAAGAATCCCACATCAATGAAAAAGCAAATCCGTAGAGTATTGACGAGGCTTCCAGAATAATATTCTTGGAACGTTTTTTGGAGGATCTGGAGTCAATTGATGCGTAATATATCAATTCAAGTTGTTTCATTTCTGAAATTTTTTTGAGATATGTGAATTTGTATATTATGCTCCTCAGTGTATTGCATAATCTGGAGATATGAAAGTTCCATCTGTCGATTATTACTCCTAGATATTTCATTGATGCACTTTCCTTAATTTCCAATTTCTCACGACTTTCGAGGACACTAAACGGGGTTTAGAGCAGCAAAAAGGTAGGTAAATCAGAGTTTATAGTCAAAATCATATGATCAAACCATTATTTTCAACTATTTCTTTGAGATTGTTTCAGCTAATCATTTCCCCAGATATGTTCAAGTTGAGAATATCATTAATGTAGAGGATAAACAGCAAAGGACTAAGGACAACTACTTCCTCCAACGATCTTGCAGAAATCCTTCAAAAACTTTCATTTTCTTCAGCTGTTAGTTCCTTTATCAAATTATCTACATATGCTGACACTGAAACTGGCTCGCAATTTTTCTCAACTCATACTAGCAATACTGATCTTTCCTTTAGTTCCATATTGGTTCCAGTCCTTTAAGTGTTGTCCATCAACGAATTATTGGGAAAAACTAGAAAACATTGTATTACTCTGCGAACGACACTCATGTCTTCATATTTAGACTCCAAAATGTCAGCTTTCAATGCACAGCTTCTCCGACAAGAAGTTTTGTCTTAATTAAAGCCAGCAGGAAAGGGCCCTGCAGATTCCTCAAGGAAAATGGCATGCGGCTGTATTCGCATTGTATAAAAATCGTTTTCAACATATCAAAGTTGAACAATAGTGTCAATCTCCAGAAATCCCTTTCAGACCCTCCATGGAATCCAAAAATATTACAAACTGCTTGTATTGATAGATATGGAACGGCATTAAAATAAGAAAGATGTAAAACATAGTATTGCGAGTATTTTTTCTAGCCTGACCAATGGTGATCATGAATTTAACCTTGACCATGAACTTGAAGCTAGTGGTCAAGGTCAAGGTGAAGGTCAAGTGGGGCATACTATTTTTCACTCCAAAAATTAACATACCGAAAAAATCCACCTTGATATATTTTCTTGAGCATTTCTTCCTCTTATATTCAAGACAAAATAGAAAAAGTGATTTCAGCTCCATGATCATCTTAATAAGTCAGGGTTCTTGAGAATACGTTTGTATTCAAGATTTCATAATGTGATAAAGCTTCAACTTTTCATAGCCTAGAGAGTCGACGAAGAAAATGATGAACAAGATGAAAATGATGACGGTGTTATTTTTGGCTATTACTGTACCTGTCAAGGAGCAGCTCGCACTCATGGCATATGTGCGCAAGTTGGTAACGTCTTGTATCTATGGTATGCGAGGCGTCAACTAAATACTGGATATCCTGTTAAGTCATTTTGATGAGTCATTATTAAAGTGTACATTAGACGTTACTAATCGTGGAGTTCAAGATGGGATTGAAATGAGAAATTACTAAAGATAAAACATCCCTTATGATTGTGACAAAGTTACATGAGAGGTAGGGTCAGAATAACTATGAGGGAGGGGTATGAATCGGTGGGAAATGGGCTGAAGAAAATCACAGTGAAGGTAATTAGGCGCTTTGGAAAACAGTAGAGGGTTATTAGAGTTTTCAAAGGAAAAAGGAATGAGAGGCAAAGAAAAAAGTGAAAAACTAAATAGTTCTTATGCACAACACAGATAGAGTAAAACTCATCCTTTACCTTCAAGGTCATACTTAAAGGTCAAATCAATGATCACCAAATGCCAGGTTTAAAAAAATCTTTACAATAAATAAAAGCCTGAAAGGTATCAGAGTGAAAAGAAGAAAACTCTATCCAGCAGAAAATGAATTGAAAGAATGAGAAGGAAGAAGAAGTAGATAGGAAAACAACAATAAAAACATCAGATTCAACTGAACTTTTTCTAATCTGAAAAGTTCAGCAACATCTCAGATCATTGTGTAACCATCAAGGGAGTTATATGTTATGGTAGCCCTCTTTTCCCCATCTGAAAAGAAGGTTCCCGTTTTTATCTGAATACTAATAATAATTGACTCTCTCAACATTATCCGTTAATTAAATTCAAATGTCCACAACTTGTCTAAATCAATAAATATGCTTATAAAGATGGAGGTTGTAGGTATAGAGTAAATAAATTTCAAACGCTTCAAAGGTAACCGAAGCTATTTTTACTGCCAGCTGTCTTTTTATTGTTCCATGGGAAATAACGTTCGACAATCATCTCGTAGTTCTTGTTTAATTTGGAGAGCAGCCAATTCATTTCGGAAACACGCTAATTTATGGTCCAGATGCTGCCACTTGTCAAACGTCTACATCAGAAGCAGATATGTTTACGAGTATGACAAACAGGAAAAGTAGTATGTGGAATGAGTAGACTTCTGTGGGAAGTCCAATCACGTAGGCTGTTGCCAATAAAATCATTTCACGTATGGTTATTTATGACTTGTTTTTGTAGAAACTGTATGTCACCAGTTTGCTACAGAAATTGATACCTCCACATCTCTCTCTCTCTCTCTGAAATTGAAGGTTTCAACAGAAACAGTTTCAAATCTATCAAAGGGTTATTTTATTATATGATATATTTTGTCATTTTTTATTGTTATTAATGAATACAAAGACGATGAAGATCAGAAACGCAGGAAAAATAAATATTACAAATTCAGTCTTCCTAATGAAAGTTATGTTAGGTTAGGTAAAAAGTGAGTGGGTCTATTCGACCCTCCATCGCAACCCACAAGGGTTTATTGTAGCTCACACCTATTCAAACTCGACCAAATAAACCCAGCTTCTTAACGAGGCCGATTAGTTTG
>WOGR01007568.1:0-12321 GCA_015342045.1 Leptinotarsa lineolata | reverse complement strand
CTCAAATTTTATTATAATTTTATTTTGAGGTGATTGACTATGAATGATTTTTTTGCCTTCTACTACCATAATATAAACTCTTTGTAATTTAAAATTATTTTCTATTTTTCAGTTTGTTTAGCTATAAAAGCGTGTTTTTCAGTTTTTTAATCTATTATTTATTAACAATCATACACGGTTTTCATACATTTCATTTCAATTTGAAAAATTCAACTGAACTCATATCGCGTAAGGTCACGGCCAAGCGCATGCAAAAAGATTTACACTATTTATCTCAAACAATTCAAATACAGTACACTTTTCCTCTCCTAATATAGAAGAAAACAAAAAAAAAACTAAAATTGCTATCCACATCATATAAAAAGAGAAAATATAACACTAATAAGGAATGAATTTCTCTGGAGGATTTCGAATACATTTTAGCCTTTTTGTCGCAACAATTTATTTTGGAATTATTGCGACTTCTTTCGTCAATCTGCAATTATTTAAGTCAACATGCCATCTGGTCCTGGCAACATACAACAGTGGAGATCTACCTGGACGCCGTTTCAGGGGCCTCTAGTTTTAAATTTCTCCATTACTTACTTCGGTATTGGATTTATAATTTCTGGCCTGAAAACTGCATGCTCTTTCTGCCTTCGTGTACTCCCCGGTTTTAGTTTTCAGATTATTCTTCGATACCCGAGGTTCTTCATATTCTTGGGTCTGTTCGACCTTCTCGTATTGCCTTCTTTATGAGTTTCTAAGTCAGTGACCTCTTGTATTGATCCTGAATACCTGATTTTTTTGCTGTTTTGGGAGTTTTTTCAGTTTAGAAAACATTGCTGTTTGATTTCTAACACTAGCTGCCAGTAATGTCTGTTGCTAACTGTAGGTCTGTAGAATCTCTTACAAAACCCATCTGGTCTGAACAAGATCTAAGAAAGGTCTACCTTATACGCTTCTCAATTCATTTTCGAAGGGTTTTGATAAGATATAATCGACTTATAATGCCATCCGATTACAAAATTTATATGCCGATTATCTAAATGACTTTTCTCATCGAAAATAATCCATTTCTCGACATAGTTACTTAGGCCCAGTTTTACAAAAGGTACGTTTATGCCTAAGTTTATAATATCTAACTGTTTGCCATAATGAACTAAAGTAAATGCTCACCTCTTGCAGTGGTGTCAGTTCCCCTAGGTCAGGTCATGCTCATTGGCACTGTAAGCTGTAGTTTGTCTGCTCGGCAGGCTAGCACTAGATATTCCTCATGCCTGACGGTGGCGGCTGATCTAATGACTATTTGCTCAGGTCTTTTCCCATCAGCCATCTTTAGTTTGACTGCCTTTCAGTCCCCTATACAAAAATCACTCATTTATTCATTCTCGATTGATTATGCATGTTTTTGTGTTCTCTGTGGTTCTATTGAAAATTAGTCATCCCTCAAATATTTCTCAATCCCATGATGTTTCACCCATAACCTTCATAAGGACTGCCGAAATATCCATGCTGAGTTGTAGGTTGGAGTCCTTCCCCTTTCGTTCATAATTGTACTCCATTAAGTTCCCACGTGTATGGGGGAAATAGTTGTTCACATTCATAAAACCCCTACATGGATGTGAGGCTCAAAATGGTCGCCTGGTATCTCAGAGACTCCGTTGGTGATACCTGATAAGAGCCGAGGTATCATTGATCCTTCGGCAAGAGATTCAACACCAATTTCCTGCTTACGAGATAAATCGTCAGCATTTTTATGTATGAGAGAAAAACATAGTAGAAACACTAACCACTCATACCAACATATTGTTGACAACTAAAAACGCATAGAGTAAAACATCACACATTCAAATTTGCCAGAACCAGACTTACCGTGGTCGATTCTCATCGAAAATTGTCAAGTTTTCATAATTTAAACTATCAATTCACACAAGAAGAGTACTAGAAAAAGAGGAATTTCAAAAAAAATCAAGAATACGTTAGGTTTCTGGTTTCTTGTAGGTTTGTTTTGTATTTTCAATAATTACAAAATTATAAATGGAGTGCACCTAATTCAGATCAACTTGTATATTTGAATTTTATACATCCTCATCTATTGAAAGTACATATTAAATGTTAACGGGTTATGAAGGATATTGACTTTTGAAAACACAATTGCATTTTCAATATCGCTACATGATATGAAACAAAGCCGCATTTGTCTGTTTGTCTGAACGCTACCAAACAGTTTTTCGAATAATTTTCAGTAAAGCATGGAATGATTCAAGAGAAAGATTTATATGATTAATCTGAGTATTTTTCTTTAATAATATACTCCTGTTGTTTTGAGTAATAGGAATTTTAAAAATCTCCACTTGACAACTTCTATATTGTCCACATGAGTATGATAAAGCGGGTACTATGTTAATATTCCGTATTCCAGTTCACTTCTGATAAAGCAGTAGTCAATGGAGATCATTGTCTCATTGTTTTGGAAATCTCTACCTGACCGAAAACATCTGATATGTTCTTACGGAAAGAACTCTCGTTATCCACTTTCCGAACGAGTATCATCAGATTTCTCGATAGACAGTAAGTTATATTTTTAAATTCTGTTAATTTTTCCCACTCTTCATCTCCAGTTCGATCAAAGGATTATTAATTAGTTCGATCAGAGAATTAATAATTTAGTGATAGCAATGTTTATATTTCTTGTAACGTAGGTATATTTGAAAGTAATCAATTATTTTTTTGTGTTTGTACTGATTTTTCATTCAGTAGTCTGTTTTGGGTTAGGTGGAAGAACAGATGGCAGGCTGCATCTTCCAGTACCGATTGCCATACTGAATCTCGCCAATTTTCTTTTTTAGTTCACATGTATGAATATAACTGAAAATTAATAGAGACCTTCATCATTATTATTATTATTGAGTACGCAGATTGATAAGTCAAAATATATAACATCATCCTGGGATCGCATGTCAAGTGTCTCAGAAATGAACTGGGAAAATAAGACAGACTGATAAGTCAATATTTTTTTCAGAAAACCATGCTGATCTTTCGACATTACTCCTGGTGCAAAATTAAATATGGTTTTATAAAAAATTTGCACTGAAAGTTCAGAAAAATTAACTAAAATTGATTCGGCACGATAGTTTTCAACAAATGTTGGATCACTTTTATTCAAAACTGTACAAATCCTATCTGTTTTCCCGCTGCTAGAGAATATTCGTTTTTGTGAAGTCAAATTATATGAATGCATAAGTGGTTCAGTTACAACGGATTGAAGTTTTTTTGAAGCCTAAAAAATGTCTTGTGCATTTATCTTATTCATATAAATACAGCTCATAATCATTGGGGAATTGCCAAGATCATTTTAAGGGATATCAGGTAAATTGTATACATTACTGAAGTAGTTACTAAAAACATTGATAATATTCAGCGGCTTATCGAGAACCTCCCTACCGTATAATCATGCCTGGTATTTTAAAATTACCTTTTTTATTATACATAAAATTCCAAAATTTCAGTGATTCGCCAGTATATCGTTTTCGGCTTTTCTCACAAACAATCTGTATTCATAGTTTATTTGCGATTTTATTTCTGCTCGAAGTGTCGTGAATTGTTGATGATAAAAATTGGTCTGATAGGACATTAGTTGTAAACCAATGCGGGTACCTTTGTTTTCTATTTATTTTTAGAGGCACTGCAGCATCGAGAGCATCATAGAATGCGTTATTGATGAATTAACAAACAATAACTACATTATCAATTAGTACAATATTACTCCAGTCAATATTCGACACCATTGAGTAAATTAAAGGATAATTTGATTTCCGAAATTTGGGTGACTTCCAAAATTAACATGATATTTAGCACTAATTTTCATTTGTATATACAAAATGAGGGATGGTGATGGTATTCACGAACAAGGGGTGAAATATTTCCATCAACATGACATACGGAATTAGATATAACTAGATCTAAAAAATGGCCGTTTGCATTAGAAAACAGCATTATATTACTATACAGCAGTAATTTATGAGAAATTTGACAAAAGGTATTTGTTTTGTACACAATTCAACACGGCAAATTTCTTCAAAAGTGGTTCAAAATTCGATACCACAGTGTCAGGGGGACGTTTATATTGAAAAATAAAAATGTTACATCGTTGAAGGACACTTCGCCGCCGAGTATATATATGGTAGGACTTGTTGATATATTTGGCTGAACAGCAATCAGGAGGCCATCTCCCAAACTCTTCTTAATAAGTTCGAAATTTTGGTATTGTGTTTAAACATTGAAGTGAGAGAGAAAAACTTTTCTCATTATATAAACTGACTGTAATCGATGTTTCACTGAAGCATATGATGTTTAGATGATGTTGATTTGCAATAGCATTAAATAGTTCAGTTGTTTTATTATTTGAATTTTGGACGTTTTCAAAGCGAGTAATTTTCCCAATCACCAGAAATGCAGTACTCTTCTAGACGCGCATTTCACCAGCCAAGTTTGCATCTTCAGGAGGTGAAGAAACAGTTTAGGTTCTAATCTATGGCAGAGGTTCTAGTTTCACCTTTCGTTTGTATGTTTTGATACTACTCGTAGATATTAAAGTCATGATTGAAGAGAGCAGAATCCGTGCTGGTAGGCCATGGTCGAAAGGAACTTAAAGTACCAAATCAACGAGTAGTAGCTAAGTCTGCGGAATATAACCTTCGTCTTTGCAGTCAACTCATATACCACTGATAATGTCTGCCACAGTAGTGGACGAAACGTTTTGTACTTCAAGTTCCATTCGACTACGGCCTACCAGCCTGGATTCTGTTCTCTTTTTTTCTACATATTTCGACTGTTGACCTGATTTTACCTATGATGTTCATTATTATATTTATTGCTTTATTGTAAATACTTTCAATCATCATCTGAGTTACCTACATATGTCTGTATGATGCCTACGTAACATTTGTTTTTGATTTGTGACTGATTTTGGTACATTTTCAGTATCGTTTTATGACTTGTCAATGAATTTAATATTCCTGAAGATTAATGAATACATTCAGTTGAATTGCCGAAACGCATAGAATGATTTTTCTCTGCTTTTGTGGAGACAACATGTAGAATTCAGTAATTTGATTCAGTCATCGAATATACGAGAGTACAGTTTGCGCCTTCAGTGAAATTGTAGAAAATTCCATATGCTCGATACTATTTTATGATGTCAAATTTATTGAAGATACATACTCTCACGGAAAAAATTGGATACTTATTCGATTATAATGAAAACTTAAATTATTGATTATCAATTCAAGGGTGAAAAAATGTGTTTCTTTAGATTCTATTCAACTCCACCTCAGTTCTGATAGTCATATGGAATGAAACGTTTTCATTTTGTTTTCTATTTATCACAAATGCAATCGGTTGTTTCCGCACAAAATACTAATTATTGGCAGAATAAGAATAGTGGCGCCTTTGATTTCATGGATGTTGCCTACACTTCCCACAATATGATGACTATCTTTTTTTAAGTACTTTAACACCTTTTCGGCACACAATTTCTCAAACAAGCCAGAACTAAATATTATGAAAAGGTAATTGGCGCTGAGCTTTGACTGACTAACTTATTTATGAAGATGATGTTCATTTTATTAGTCTACAGTTCATAAGGATGTGATTATGACGGTAATAAATTAATAAAATTATATTGTCTCTGAGAATATTTGAAGAAGTAGTGACTATAGATACATGATGGTGTTTGTTAGTGATGTTTTGGTATGTTTTACAGAAAAAGAATGTCCCATCTTCCTCTAAGGATGCTTAAAAAAAGATTAATTTTGTAAGACTTCTTTAGTAACGATTTCATAGCTAGACCAGTGTTCAAGTCATAATATACATATACCAATAATCGTCTGTATAAACTTTCATCATCTGATGGAAGATTGAAGATTCTATCGATATTTTTTGACTTTTCAGTATCAGTTAGATTGAATGATTATTATACTCATGCAAATTCAAAACACATGTATCTTGAGAGATTCAATCCGGTTCAAAAAAAAATTGGAATCATGTTTATTGTTTTTCAATGTACTTAGCGAACAATGACAGAAAATATCATAAAGATACACATTTTTTAAAGAGATTAGTTTTTGAGAAGAAAAACTTTTGACTTTCTACGTCACCTCCATTGTGTGGAGTATCAAAGGAAAAGAGAAAAACTATAATACAATAATGAAAACTTTTTAATGGGCTATTACAAAGACGTGTAGATCATGCATAGAAATTTCTTTCGAATTGTACTTACTTCAAATATTCATAGTTGAATTGAAACAGAAACGCTACACAACTTAATATATGAAAGAGCATATATATGAAATGTTATTTACAAGGAATACTTCCATTCTTCAGGTGTTTTTCAAAGTTTCGGGCGAAAATATGTGTCTTTAAATCAACACCTCTCTGAATTAATTTTAAAGACGATTAACTGAAAACTTCATTTGATCCCAGACAAAAAAATGCGTTTAATTGAAAAGAGAATATTTTTTTAAGGGAGATTAGTTTTTGAAAAAAACTTTTTGGATTCCAACTTCTTCATCATTGTTCAAAAAGTGAGAGATTCTCAAAGAAATGAGAAAAAAATGAAATCTTCAATAAAAACACTATACCGGGTGTCAAAGAATCTATTAGACAAATCATAGATTCTAGACTATTGGGTGTATCAAAATAAGATTTGTGTATGTGAAGATGATAGTTTTAACATATTTTTTTTTACTCTCCCGTCACTTCCGTTTTTAGCGAAAATGGCTCCGGTTCTAAATTTTTAAATAAAACACCCTGTATATTGTAACATTTTCGAATTTCTGAGACAATTCTGGATCAGAATGTGACATTTTTGAAAGTTTCGACGCCTACTTAATTTTTTCAGAGTCATTTTTGAAATTGCATCTAGGTGGCCATGATCGGACGTAAATTAATCTGAGGAAGTCAGGTGATATCAGAAAATTACAATCGTGGAGTTCTAGTGACTAGTATATTAGATATGAATAAGGCAAGTTGGCAAAAAGTGACAATTTTTTGAAAAGCACTTTCCGAAAAAAAAAATTTTTTTGACGAATCTAACGATACTAATTTGTTTGTGATTGGATTAAAAATAAGAACATAAATCAAATATTACGGAGAAAAATACTTGATAATAATTTATTCACTTTTATCAAGTGTGCCATGGATAGGCATGATGCATAATATTTTGCAGTTATTTCCATCAAGTCATCTTTGGAGAACAAAACACTCACTCGGGTTATGACAGTGACATAAGCTCCATGAGCAGAAGGCAAAACTTTCTTGATTTTTGTTTGATTTCAGTTTAATTTTCTGTCAAAATAATGTATACTGAAAGTGAAAAAGTGGATATATTGTTATTTTTTGGAGAATGCCACGGGAGTTCAAGAAATGCTGCTGAGTTGTATGCTCAGAGATATCCCAATCGGCAACATCCCTCCCATCAGTATTTTCCGTATGTTGAGAATCGTTTTAGGCAAGAGGGAAATCGAGAGGCAGATCAGAGGTTTATCAGAAATGAGCTTTATTCTATTATTCGACGAATCACGGTTTTCAAATAATGGCTTGATAAATAAGCATAATTCTCGGTACTGAGATCAACAAAATCAAAATGCAATGAGAGGGCAATTTTCAAGAAAGGTTTGACTTCAATATCTGGGCTGGTATTGTTGAAAACATAATAGTTGAGTCAATATTGTTTCAATATCAGTTAACAGGGGTTACGTACTGAGGTTTTCTTCAAAATGAAATGGAGGATCATCTTAATAATCTACTTTCAACAGTTTCGCGACAAATTCACTTTGAACTGCCTACCAGAAACGTTCTTGATTACATAATAGACCATTTGAATAATCAAGTTATGGCAACAAATGGTCCAGTACGATGGCTTACCCTCTCACCGGATCTGACTTTACTGGATTTCCTCATTTGGGGATATGTTAAAGAAAGGGTTTACTATGCAATAGGCCCAGCCACTTTCGAAATCTTTGAAGAAAGGATTCTACAGGCATTTATAAGTATAACGCCTCAAATGTTACGAAACGTGTTGAGAAAAACAATTGAACGAGCTGAAATGTGTCTTGTACAAGAAGGAATACACTTTGAAAATTCACCGTTGTGGAGTTTTTGAGAAATGAGGATATTGCAAAAAAATGTAAGTGCATCGCTGAAATTATTAGTTTTGTTAAAGTTGATACAATCCCAAATAAATTAATAACGTTAGATTCGTCCATAAATCATAAATAAATTATTATCCATGGCACACTTAACGAAAAATGTTTGCCATTTAAAAAATAATAGTGACACGAAAATGTGATTTTGCCAACTTGTCTTATACATATCTAACATACTAGTCACCAAAACTCCGCGATTGTAATTTTCTGATATAACCTGAGGTCCTTAGATTATTTTACGTCCGATCATGGCCACCTACATGCAATTTCAAAAGTGACTTTGAAAAAATTAAGTAGAAGTAGAAACTTTTGAGGATGTCACATTCTGATCCAGAATTGTCTCAGAAATTCAATAGTGATAAATATGCAGGGTGTTCCATTTAAAAATTTAAAACCGGAGCCATTTCCGGTGAACCCGGAAGTGACCGTAATGTGAAAAATATGTGAAAACATACTCTGCACTGAAAAACTCCTGTACATATTTTCAATAAACGCCATTCATCACTATTTTTTACGCCAATTCAATGAGAAATTCTTTAGTATTGAGAATAGGAAGTCATCATTCGATATACGCGTTCGAATCATTAATAAAATTATTTTCATTGAAAAACTAGGAACAATTTCCACAATGCAATAAACGTGTTTACCCTTCAGATGAAAATATTTCACCGATTTGATCATTGTTACATTGTTTCAAAGAATATTTACTTCAGCTCACGAAAATGCAGTTGAGGAATAGTGAACATTGTTTCAATGTTCATCAGTATTCAAACAATAAATGAGTACACTGAATCCATGTATGGTTTTTTCAGTGGAACGAAAGAATTTATAAATCGTTAACCCAGGTCAATAAATCAATGAACTCATACATAAAATAGATAACCATATGTATACTTTGTTTCAACAAAAAGTGTTCGTTATTATCAATAAATACGTACAAAATAACATTGGAGCATGCAAGAAATCATGAAGTCTTACGTTCGTTTAATGAACAATATTCCTAGAATGATAAAATAATACATGGTTTCCACGTACATATTCATTAATTCAGTCGTAAAACAATGATAATCTCTAGCATTGATGCACAAAGTTCGTTAAAGCGCAAATTCCTACATTGAAATTCCATAATCTCATTGGTTATAAGGATAATAATGACATCATAACGATCTCTATAACCAAAACAGGGCGCGAAGCATCAGGTACTTTTGTAGTTGGCACCGTATAGTTCTATACGTAGTAGTTGGTGATTTGGTATTGATGCAGTTAGCAGAAATAGATCACATAACTTCCTTCAAGAAAAACGAGATCGGCACACAAGTTGAATAAGTACCTAGGTATTTGAATCTACACTTTAATAAAGGTATATATTAGATATGCTCATTTTCTTTTATTCGTTACTACCTATTTTCATATTTATTTGCGTAAAACAATGAAGTGTTTTATCTGTAGTCAACATATCAGTGCCTTTTCTTCATTAATTAAGCATTTCAAACGAAAACGCCATTGTCATTGAATTCAAAAAATAATGTGGTTAACTACAATATAATAAAAAAACAGAAGTTAAAGGTAGGTCCCAATATGTCTAAAAGTGCGTTTTAGTATATAACCATTCCCAGTCTTCCGAATTACAGAAAAATAGTTGGAAGAATATGATATTTTATGAGAAAATAGGGCTAACCCTGAGTCTGTATCACACGGTATGGCTTATGGATCCATTCATCAAGCACCATCCTAATTTTATAATTTTTTCAATTGATTTCAGATGGTCGCTACGCTGTAGTATTTTGGGCTCTCCATGGATATTTTGTCCCCACCAATAAAATAGTCACCAAGGACAATTCTGGGAAATCCAATGTGACTAAATACACCGTCAAGGAATCCCAAGATTTTTTTTGTATATTGCAAATTGCCAATAACAAGTAGAAGAGCACATACGGTTTTTAAAATCGAAGAAGTCGATTCAACTGTTTATCTTATGTACTGTAGATGACAGAAAGTACCCAACAGACATATCTGTTTATTTTGATGATACCAGATACCAATTTTCACATATACTCCGGGCTGTAGATATATATTATGAAATAATTTATTTATTTGATCTAGATTTTCCTTTGCCATATATCGGTATATCACTAGAAATAATACACAGAAGTTTCTTTCAGATCAAATTGGAATTGAAAGTCTATCCGTAGTACTTCCATATATGAGCATTCACAGAAATCAATTTCTCTCGTTTAGCTTGTACTCCAAACATTCGAAGTAGAATTGAAACAGACTACACAACATAATAAATAAGATATGATTGATGAATGATTTTTGTTTCAAAAAACTTATCTCACTCTTCAAGTGTACTTCAAAGAACGCCTGTCTTCAACTCCTCATGAGCACCGTTTTCTATTGCTTTTATAGATGAGTTACTCAAAACTACGCTCTTGACAGCTCGTTAAAATTCATATATGTGCTTTGATCCCAGTCAGAAATACAAAGCCAGGTTTTTTTCCATTGTAAGAGAAATAGTTTGAACGCACTTTTCAAAGAGATAGGAGCTATAAAAATAAACGTAGCCACAATATTTTTTTTGAAAAATTCCAAAGAATATTATTCCCCCACACATATTATTGTAACTGCAGAATCCCTGAGAATAGTTTTACCCAAATCTAGTTACATATATTCGGTCTATGTAAAATTACCTTTTTAGTGAGTCATTTTCCATAAAGACAAATTTAGTTCGGCAGGGATATTTCATAATATATTAATACTCAAATGTTCAAAGTATTCTTTCCCTTTTCAGTTATAATATGAACTGAATAAAATTGGAAATTCATTTTTCAGTAGAATTCTAAGCCAATTCAAAGCAGACAATCTGTCCAAGAAATCTTTTTTATGTTCATTATAGATAATGATAGGATGAATTATAAAATCCAGATTGGAGTCGCTTAACTGTGTACAAACTTTTTTATTTTCATCAACGATTTGAAGACACGCGATTGCCAACAGTGCTCTACTGGAGCCCAGGCCCAAAATTAACAAACCGGCATGACTGATACTAATCCTGCTCCCACGCAATTAGTTTAATCACCATTGATGAAAATTGGAGCATTCACTCCACCTTCATTGAAATGAGCTGTTGAAAAAAAAGTGCATTAAATTGAAAATGTGGTATTTTTCCAAATATTTTTGTTTTCGGAAAAAAGCTTTCTGGCTGTGTATTTCTCCATATCTGTCCTTCTGTCTCCTAACACATTGTACCTCATTTGAATCTATTCCTCAGGTAAGTACTACAATTGATGATGTTTTTTCATTTTTTCGTTTTTGATTTTTTGAAGTAAAACTTCTTTACGCGCTATACTTAGGGAGTGAGCTGGTGACGAGAGCGTTACGAAAAGTGTGATCGGGCGAGGCGAACGGAAGTTGAGAGGGAAGTATAAGTTAGTGAAAATATAAAAAGTGTTACATTTCGTATATTACTGTAGGAGCAAGAGAGAGACAGAGAGAGAGGTGCGAGCACACATTTGTGATCGGATACTGGTGTATCCGATAATGAAAATAATAAATAAATATAAAAAATCTATTGAAAAATGTTAATTTATCAATGAAAACCCATAATAAATTCAAATATTTGTAGAAAATTAATATATAGTCAGCACCATATGTAACGGATGTATTCATTTTCTACTTTATTAGCCATTTTCAAGAAAAACCCTGAAACACGTCGATTTATGTATTCGAAAAGATACTCCGTGACATGAAAAAATCCCCTCTCGTTTACTCCCCTCAACGTGACAGTCACCCCCCAATTTTTTTAAATGCAAAAGGGGGTCAGCAATGTAATTTTTTTCTTTTCATTCATGCCATAATGAAAAAACTTCAAATTGTTGAAAGGTATCACGTAGGTATTCCATTGAATCCGTCCGCTGCCATGCACCTTCAATTTTTTTGTTTGTTTTCACCAACCGTTATTTGTCAGCCTTGACAGTTGAGTAAAAAATTGTATATTTTCTGTGAACTTGCTGAAGAGAAACAGTATTGCAGTTATTGTTTGTGTTTCTTGTTCAGTATTACTTTCAGACAATAGGCTAAAAGTTCTAGCAATGTCTCATTTGACTGAACGTCAAAGAGTAGAAGTGTTAAT
>WOGR01007567.1:0-12322 GCA_015342045.1 Leptinotarsa lineolata | reverse complement strand
ATGTGGGAATCTTCCAAAGAAAGGAAGAATGATCTACACATCTATGTTTAGTGTTACTTCAATTTTTTAAAAATGATTGCTTCCTTCCTTTCTTTGGAAGATTTCCACATTTTTTTGTATAAAGATGGAGTAGTAGAAAGCCAAAAACTTTCTTTCCCAAAAAATATAATGAATACTTATTAGCTTATTCTTGATGAATGGAATAAACAAAGGTGTTATTATTATTTTTTCACGAATTTCTACTTATTGAACACGTGTTATCGTTTCAAAACTATGTAAAACTAATATTCATTCTCACATCAAATACTTGTCTAAATCATATTATAGAAACATTAAGCGAGACTGCGTTAGTATGCGATACTTTGATTAGCTCTCTATTAAGTCACAAGCTCTCTGATCGGGTATTCCCCGCGATAGCAGTTCAACGCCAAGTAATGTTGCCAGAGTAAAAAAAACGGATTATCAGAAACGACAAAAATAATAATTTTTTCATTAATCAATTCATAACAATGTAAACAAAAGGTCATTTTCAATAATGTTCTTAATTAAAATGAAACCGACTATCACATGGTGTAATCAACAATTATATACATTGGTCACGTGGAGACTGAAACTTTTCGATTATCTTCACTTCAAGTCACCACCGTTGTTACTGTATCTTTCAAAATACTTGAATTGAAAAATGTAACAACAGTTGCAGTCAGTGCCAGTATATTAATTTAACAGACAAACAAAAAATCTTAGTATACAGTTAGCAGCTGTAGAAAGGTGTTAACAAATTTAGAAAAAAAGTATATGAGGAATTCTCTCTAAACTTTCTCAAAAAGGGGGTATCGCTGGGACTGAATGGTATGTAATAGTATGCAATAAATAGATTTTTTCATTTATTGCTCGATCAAAATGTAAGGAATGGGACTTTCACGAAACGTAATGTTTAGTAAATCTGATAGTAAATTGAAATTTATCCTTCCTCATTTGTCAATGCAGTATCAAAAATGCATGAAAACAGATGTGATTTGAAGTTTAAGCAACTGCATGAAACGAAAAAAATAAATGGAAATGAATAATCCTACCTTCACAAAAGTCATACTCTTGAACAAACATGGTCGCGTTTCGAGTAATTTTACAAAATATATTAACTTTCAGTCATCACAATTTTTATTTATTTTTAATAATTTACAAGCCAACAGAAAAAATGTTTACAAAAACTTTTCGAACAAATGTATCTCAATCTCATGCATTTTTGTATGCTGAAACCGTATTTTATAGCAGTTTCTGTATCACTCATTATTCTTCCACAATATGATATCGATTTATTACTTTAAAAAAATTTGGAAAATTTGAGATATTGGCTACATTTTCGCTTACAATCATATCTATTCAGTTAAATTATAATACAAAATTCTTAAATCATAATATTTTTTTCATATTTCCTCTCCCTTTTCTCCATACAATTTCTTGCGTAGCTTTTTCGCTCATGAATTACGTTTCGTTGTTCTCTGTGAAGTGACCAACAGTAATCACCCATTACTCATAACAAGGTTTTAGAAAAAAATTCAAGATGATTGTGTAAAAAGAGGACTTTAAGGCTCATCAAGGCTAAGGCTTTCAAACTTGTTTATCATGATAGCTTCGATGAGTTTATAGTTAGGGTCTTTGACATTACCCGAAAACCTGATCAAAACTTCTTTAAATAATATCCAAGCCTCCTGTTCCTTCTCATTCATTGTTGCTTCGAATTTTAAATCGAACATCAATTTACAGATATCAGGCCGAACGGAAATCCATTCTTTTAACTTAGCTTCTGAGGAAATTTGGCACACAATCACCATATAGGCGAAGCTTTAATAAAGTTTTTCATTAAACCCAACTTCATGTGCAGTGGAGGTAGAAAAATCTTCTTGGGGTCAAATAAAGTTTCGTGTTGAATGTTTTTTATGCCAGGTCCCAAAGTTTTTTTTAAGCGCCATTATTTTCAAGACCAATGTTAATCCCTTGCTCTGTGTACAATTCACATATAAAACATCGAAACTTTGTGATTAGCTTTTGTTGACCAAGGAGCATGGAGACCACTTTTAAATCCTCACACGGAATCCGATCATGAGTTTTATAATTGATTTTCTCTAAAATGATATTGAGATTTTCATAAATTTCCTTCATATGAATTGAATTTCGTAAAGGCACTGAAGCATAAGTATTTCCGTTATTTAGTAACACACCTTTCAAGCTTTTATTTTGATGAATTAATAAAAAGTCTCTATTCTTTTTTTTGTATTCAATGCCAAATTCATTAGTTAGATTGTCAATATCATGACAGTAAACAGATTCTCGTCCTATTAAAAAAATTGAGTGAATTTTTTATCTCTTGTTGCAATAAATGTTTCTCTTTTAGTCTAGAACCCAGTAATTCTGCTTTTTTCTTAGACAAAGCCACATCTCTCACTAAATCACTCAACTCTGCTTGTGCAAATATCTGTGGTTTGAAATTGTCCGGAGCATACTGGAAATCTTCATCAGTAGATTGACTTTGACTATATTCGGGACAGCACTGTAGAATATCACCAGTAACCTCAGGTGCCACAGGGACAAGAAAGCTCGGTCCATGTTCTGTTGGCCTATCAGCAGTGGTAACGTTAGGATAAACAATAACTTTTCATTTTTAGAGTTATATCCATTACCATCTATACTGCAAAACTAACAATCATCTAAATGATTTTTTTGCAAATTTTAAAGCTATATCCTTTTTTTATATTATTTCCTGAGATCCTTGGCATAAACATAACACACTTTGTGAGGAAACCAACACTTGTCTTGATTACTGATTTCTATACCAAAATATGCAAAGCAAACTTTTCTCACAAAGTCAGTAATGTTCCCTTGATGTTTTCAAATTACAAAATTACCACAAATATAGCAAAAAGCGTTAAGATGATTTTTACAATTACGTTTAACCAATTTGAGTTTATATTTACATCAATTTGGAATATACTCAATGAAAAAAAACTAAACGGCGGTAAAATTTATTAGAATAATCAACCTCAGAACATTTTATTTCATTGCCAATCCTATTAAATCAAAACAATGTTGCCAACTGCAAAATATTTAGGTAGTTAAAATTGTATCTTACACATAAACTTTATTTTCATTCAACAATGAAATGTGAAAATTTTTATTTTTTTTTCGTAATCAGGACACCAAATCACGCAGAAATCAGTTAAAATTATCGAAAAAGTTTCAAGGTTGTTGGCCTGTGATGAGGATTGCCGTTTTTTTGAAGACTTGTAAGAAATAGACAAGTCAGAAAACTCCCAAATATAAAAAATACTTGAAGCATGAAAAACTCCTGATTTATTTTATGAGTTTTTGGTATTTGAGGGAGATTCATTGAACGTCTTGTGGATTATCAGAATTACCACTTGATACTTTATTTAAGGCCTGACCCTGACCATTCAATCCTTGAATGATCAGGGTCGATACCTTACTAATACAGTTTGCGGTAGGATTTTTACTAAATGAAGTTGTACGAAAACCGTGGCACGTGTTCCGTTATACAATAGCTTAATCAAGTAGAAATAATTTCTGAAAATGTTACAGAAAACTGTATTAGTAAGTTAAAATATTCTATGATATCTATGATATCCTTCTTCTCTACACGTGTAATAACTCTCCCAAGTTATAATTAGTATCATAATTCAAGTGTATATATGCAAACGAAAGTTATCGCGATGCCTTTTTTCAGAGTTAGCTTTCAAAGACTACATGTAAATACTTAAAAACGCTTAACTTTTCTAACAGATCTGTCTCTGTGCACAAACTGACTAACATCATAATCTATATCAGAAGGGAAGTAGAAAGTTGATAACGTATTATAGACCAATTTATTTTTCATGTAAACCTTTGAATATTTTCGAATCCACTGTCTGCAAAGAAATAGGGATCGACATTTTATGTCAATGGTTTTGATTGTTCTCATGGGAAAAAGAATCACACGTTGAGATGAAAAAAATGACAGAAAATGAAAAAAAAAGGTTTATCTATCCGAAGTGCATTAGGTGTTCAGTTTTGTTTTTAATGATTTTGTGTTGATTGATTTTGAATGAAATATGCGTTGAAATAGTGAAACTGAATATCCCAAAGATAGTATTGAAAACAGGAAGATATCCACCAAGAAAAGTTCTACAAGCAAAAAGACCAAATCAAGCAGAACCGCCGCGTACCTATATTGAAACATGAGAAATAGATTGATGCCGATTTTCTAGAAAAATCTGAAAGTCAGTCCTAGGAATCAAAATTACAAATATCCGATAATGGTGATATCGCCAAATTTGAGGAAATGTCATCACATTCCAAAAGTCGTCATTGGTTTTCCGTGCAGAAATAGGATGAAATTGCAATCTCTAGAAGCAAATTGAGAGAACCAGATCGAAACATTCAAGTCCTTTAGGAAATTTTGCACAAGGCAAAATGAAAATATTGTTTTTGAAACCTTAGACAATTCTTTCAGGTGATGTAAAAGAGTGGCCTTTACATTTTATGCAGTATCAATCTATAAGTGAAATGTTGAAAATTTTGCCGATTAAGAAAATGGCCTACTCGTGATGCCAGAAGATGCGTTGAGTATTCTCTTTTCTGCAGCATCTTTGGATAAAATATTGGAAATTTTGAAGAATTGTTTTGGTAGACCTGATTTTATAGTGAAATCTATGATAAATGATGCAAAAATGTTATCTTTTGTCCGAAATAACGTTCAAAGAAATGACAAATTTATCTGAAATAGTAGCCAACCTCGTGAATTTTCACAACTCGAGTGCAGGTGTGGATAATTCTTAAAATTCTTACCATTAATAAGAATTTATTAAATATAATTCATATACAAGGTGGGCCATCGAAAATATGACATGGAGTTTTTGGGTACTAATCTTGCAAATCCGAAAAAACGCACAGACAGGTTGATTTTTATTGGAAGGGGGACAATTTTACAGCGTCGTCACTTCAACCCCGGAGCAGAGGGGTGAACGACCCTTGGAATTTTAATAGGAAATAGGGGGCGAGTCGCACATCGTTTGAAAGATCTTGGAATTCTCTAAACAATGGTGTACATTTTTTAAATTGGGAAGTATTTAAAAGAGTTCTTTCCGATAACTATCTTTTTCAATATTGTTAATAGCAACAAATTGTTGTACGTCACTGCTCAGTGGGAATGTATCTGGAACTCTTTCATTTCTTCTTACGCTATTTTTTTGTTAATTTTTTAGTTCTTCTCTGATAAGAGGACTCTTACAATTGCGAAATGTTTAAAAATGCTGTATCTATTTCTCATTTTTATGTTGAAAGTGATATCTACATTATTACTAGTAGTGCTGCAAAGTGCTAAAGAAACAATGGTTTACACAAATGCAGAGAGGGTTGAGTTGATTGAACTGTACTATGGAAATAGACGTTGTGCTGTGAGAGCCGCTGACCTATTCAATCAACAACATGGGAAGAATGTGTCGCGACAGTATGTTTTCGATTCAATTTTAAAATTTCGCGCAAGTGGATCTGTAGCAAATAAAAAACGGCAAATCGAACCACCAGTAACAAATGAGGCGAAATAAGTGGCAATTCTGGGCCATTTTGAGCTTGATCATACTTTGAGCACAGGAAAGTTAGCATTTGTTTCCGGGGTGTCACAAACTAGCATTCGGCATATTTTAAAAACCCACAAAATGCATCTTTACAACATTAAATCAACGCAAGAACTGAATGAAGATCATTTCGATCGACGTTTGCAATTTTGCGAGTTGGTTAGTGAACGAGCGGTGTAAAATCCACATTTTGTATGGGCTGGAATTTTTGGTGACCTCATTGTTGGCCCATTGTTTTTAGAAGGTAATTTAACCGAACAAATGTATCTGGAGCTTCTGGAAGATACTATTAATCCCCTTCTCACTGATATTATTGAAAATGACCAAAATTATCGGGATGATCTGTTAATATTTCAACAAGATGGGGCTCCTCCGCACTATGTTCTACCTGTTCGGCAGTATTTAGATCAGACTTTTTCGGATCACTGGATTGGGAGGCGGGGCATTATCGAATGGCCACTACGATCACCAGACCTTTCGCCGTTAGATTTATTTCTGTGGGGTTATTTGAAAAGCAGAATTTTCTGTACTTATCTTGCATCACTCGAGGATTTACGGCAACGAATCACAAATGAATGTTGCCAAATCATTCCAGAAATGTTCCACAATGTTCGAGAACGTTTCCAGCAGAATCTCTATTATTGCATGGAAACAGGAGGTGCCCATTTTGAGCATATGCTAACATGAGACTAAAGTAAGAAACTTCAACTCTGAATTTAATATGGTCCGTCCAAATTAAAAAAAAAATGTACACCTTTGTTTAGAGAATTCAAAGATCTTTCAAACGATGTACACTCGCCCCCAGTTCCCTGTTAAAATTCAAAGGGTTGTTCACCCCTCTGCTCCGGGCTTGTAAAAATCGACCTGTCTGAGCGTTTTTGAGGATTTGCGAGATTAGTTCCCAAAACCTCCATGTAAAGTTTTCGATAGCCCACTCTGTATAGAGTTTTCTGGTCAATTTCACTGTCGTCGATTTTTTCTTCAATCTGCGATTCAGAATCAGCACTTAAATTAACTATAAAATTTGTTTTATAGTGAAAATTTAACAATGAACTGTCTACGTGAAATTATAAAAATCAAAAGTGAAAACTATCGAGGAGAGATAGATACATACGTATAAGAAAATAAATATTTCAAAATGAAATTTCCAAATTTTATATGATATGTTTCAAACTCTCTGCACAACAACAAATCGTTTCAGTTTGAAAGAATAATCCTATCGCTTCTGGATCACCATGTATTGTTCAAGAAGTATTTTGTATTATGCACCTTAGTATAAGAAAATAAATATTTCAAAATGAAATTTCCAAATTTTTATGATATATTTCAAACTCTCTGTACAACAACAAATCGTTTCAGTTTGATAGAATAATCCTATCGCTTCTGGATCACCATGTATTGTTCAAGAAGTATTTTGTATTATGCACCTTAGCTTATTCAAGAATGTCCTACTATCCTGTTTCACCAACTCAACACGACCGAAGTTATATTGTAAGAAGTCAGTATCTGAAAAGTTATTTTTATCTATCTCGACGATGTTGCAATAAAAAAGCCGTTTGTCTGGATTTCTATTCACTCCTAGCCAGCTAACGGTACAAACTCAAGAATGGGTCACGTGTATGACCAAGACTCACGTTGATATGGTATCATTTGTTTTTGCCGATTGTCAGTATTACGACGGCCTTACTCCATTTCCGGTAAATCTTTGAGAAGATGAATGAGATTTATAGGTGAAGTGTGGGTAGTTAAGTGGTTCTACCTTTAGTGTAACAGTGGAAGAGAATTATTGTTAAGAACCAAGGCGAAACGAGAGATAAAGTTGTATTTTATTGTTTCTTTATAAGTTGGGAAGATTACTTTTCAGACTCCATGTATGAACCGGTATTATCCTCATGAAATGTGATGTTGCTTCTTTGTAAGAAAGTGCCGTTCCTTGCTTTGTTTTTCTCGACATGGAAAAGCAAACGAATATATTGCACTGAGAAAAGAGCTTTTGTTCTGAGATAAATACAGTGGAAAAACTTTATCACATTGGTACTGCTGCAAAGTAATATGAGTGACCCTTTGAGAACAAAGAATTGCAAATAGTGTAAAGGGAAAAATTATGAAAATTTGGCAATTTGAGTTTGACATTGAGAACAATTCAGCTTGAATAGTTTCAAGTCCGTAGCAATTTCAGTTATACCAGAAATAGATTCGAACTTTTTTTTCAAATTTAACTCCTCATTTTTCAAACCAATTTATATTCTGCGTCAAAATCTAGAACTATTTCATGATAACATCATATTATTGCCTAATATACAAGGTGTTCATTAAACATGCGGTAAAATTTTAAGGGACTATTCCTTTGACTATCCTAAGGGTATTTTGTCCTTCGATGATTTTTGATGGAGCGCTTTGTTTCGAAGATACGGAGCGAAAAAGAATTTCGACAATAACAATTTATTACCAAAAATTACATGTAATGTTTCTTAATCTACAAGAACTGTAAACTATCCTCCGCACGTCAAATAGACAAAGTCAATCAGTTTCAACCTATTCGACACATAAAAATGATCACTTACGAGACATACTATTCAAATTGAATGTCTGCAGCCGTTTGCAGTAATTGGAATGTTGGATATGTACCAACGGAATTGTTGGATTTTTCATTACTTAGTAGGTACTTTTATTTCGGCTACGTTACTAATTTTAAAATTAACAAAGTTGTTATTGTCGAAATTCTTTTTCGCCCCGTATCTTGTAAACAGAGCGCCCTATCAAAAATCAACAAAGGACAAAATATCCTTAGAATAGTCCAAGGCATAGTTCCCTTAATTTTTGCCGCATGTTTAATAAACACCCTGTATATATTACCGCATATATGCGATGAAATTGGCCGAAACATTAAAATTCATAACGTATTCAAGTAATACTTTGTTGTAAGATTTTCAATGAAGGGTTTACTGAACCGCAACACATGTTTCATCATGCTACAGCTTCCTTAGGTGTGTTCAAACTACGGCGATGATTTGCAAATCGTCTTTTGGCAGAGGGGAAGGCGTTAAATCATTACTATGGCGTGTTATATTTGGAAGATGAAGCTTTCGGAATAGATGGAAATCCATAGATTTAAGAATTCTGAAAATTTACCGAATGGTCAAATAGAATTTCATAATTCCACTCTATTAAATCTTTTTTCCATGTGGAAATTGGTAAATAGATACTATATAAACTCAGGTAATTTTCATTTATAATACATCTATTTCAATGAGCCCTAAAATGTCTTCCTCTTTGCTAAAACTTTTAACCAGTTTATATCTGTACTGAGGTAAAATTATATCATTCATTGAGTAACAAGATATCAAGGACGGCAATATTTGCTTGAAAAGGTATTATTTTTAGTAATTTTTGATGAAAAAGGCCATAGATTTGCATTATTCGTCGCCGAGAAAGCGCTTCCAACTTTTTTTATTCAAATAAAAAGAGGACCTTGTTTGACAGGTATTTTATTTTGCTCACCATTACTCTGTTATTTTCGGATATCGAGTTGTCGTTCCCAAATATTTAACAGTTTTATATTCGTTTCAAGAATTTGCAACTCATAAATTCCAGGGAAGAATGGTAATGATAAAGTCTGTTTACCATTGCTTTTGCTGCATTATGAAATATTTCTGGGGTAAAATCGTTGCAAACACACCTTTTTCTATTCATGAGTTCTGAAATGAATTGCGGTTGTATATCGTAGACTTCAGATGTCACGTTTATTCTCAAAAATATCTAGAGGCGTGCTATCAGGTGATATAGTGGGCTCTTTTAAGGGATCACGTAGGGATTGGTAAAATCCAAAGTTTACCTTACACAACCCCCAGTCTACTCCAAAGCTCAAGATTAGAACAAGAGTTGCTCCTTACGAAATTAACACAGAAACCAGAAAGGAAGTAGAAGATATTTGAAATATCTTGTATTTATTCATGTACTCAATTCTCGAATATTTTCTAATAGGCTCAACTCACAAGTATGTGTTGACTGGACAAAAATTCATCGTTTTGCCTGTCTGTTCTTAGTACTAGAGAAGTATAAGGTTTACAGTCTAGAAAGTTTTCGTCTCTTTTTATCAAGTGGAAAAATGAGAAATATTGATGAATTGAAGAGAAAATCTGGACTGATAGTCCGTGGTCAAATAGAACCACAAGTACCAAACGCTTCCTCTGCTACTGGGATCGACATCATCAGTGGTATATGCCTTGATTTCGAAATATAACCTTCCGATGATGTTAGTTACGATAACAGATACAAAGTTTGGTACTTCTGGATCCATTCGACCACGGCTCAGCAGCCATGATCGAAAGGCTTACTTTTCATAGGAAGCAGTTTTGTTGTGTCACTAATTTTAAGATTATTGGAATAATTATGCTTTCCTGAAATTATTCTACCAATAAAAGTGATAATATTTACAAGTAAATGCGTTTTTTAGTGGATCCTATTGATAATCTTCATCATTCGGAAATACATTTATTCTGCTAACTAATCGAACATTTGGCTTTTGAATACAGTATTTTACCAGATCGTGCATTTGAATTCTGGATTCATTGGACTATTAACAGGACAATTATAAGCTTTGGAGAATTCCACAGAGTTACTGAGTACACCAATCACTCTAAATATTCCTGGAGAGTGGACAGAAGTTTTCATTCGACTCTTTGCTGCTTCGATTCTTTGTTGACCGCACCAGACTTGTGCGAAATTAAGGAAAAACAGCTGTCGGTTGGTGAGATTCAGACCAGGAAGGGTCTCATCAGCATTAGGATTCTTCTGAAGCCATGATTCATAGGCACGGTATGACTGTTTCAAACCTATCAAAAAATGATGAAAGTTGATTAGTAGTCGATAAGGCAGACCATGGAATGTATTAAGTCATTTATTTCCCGGCCTGACCTAGTTGATATCATAACATTGAAATGCCCAAAATTAACCTGTTACTGAAGAATGATAATTTACAACATAACATATAAGTAAGAAATAACTTCAGCTATACCAAGATATATTCATTTAGATGTAACCAGAGCTCAAAAAATATTGCATTTGGGGCTAGGCTGAACCACGAATGCATTATTGGACTCAACTGATATTGAAGCACTAGCCTGAGTAAGTAGAGGCCATTATCTAGACGTCATCTATGTGATCAACAGAAGTGGCAATTAACGAGATGAACGAGGCTCCCCAAGAAAACTAGATGTAACCAGAGCCGAAAACAACAAACGACAAATATTTATTTTCATATATTCCAAGTGTGTACGAGTAAACGCATAATTGAATCCAAAAACTCATGTCATACAAAACTCTCCTGATCTTAAACATTCATACTGATCTCTGGAAAGACTAAGCTCAAAAGCACACTATTTCAAAAGCTTCTCTTGGTCACGTTCAATTTGCTTGATATAGCAGTCATATTCAAGAGACCAGGCAATAGAATCGATGTCACATGTGAGCGGTAAATTATTTTCGTGGTTTAACGACTAAAATCTCTTACTATCCTAGAGATGAATCCTAATATTTTGAAAGATTTGGCGATAATTTCATTTATATTTTAGGCAAACGTCAACTCGGTATTAAATTTTTACATCTAGGTGTTCAATTATCGTGATAACTAATCACCAAGAATTTCTTTCACTCGTATTTATTCACATTCAAATTTATTTCATTGAATGGACTCCATTGAACTGATATATCAAAATATTCCTATAAGAACATAGAATCTTGAAAAAATTTTACCGAGCGATGAAGTTTTGGATCATCTGCAAGAGAAAAATTGGGAGTTCTTGATACAAAAAGAAGTCATCAACGAAAAAGATGACCAAAAGCGAAGCAAAGTGGTATATTTGAGAGAACCCAAGCGACACTTTAAGTTGTTGAATTGGTTATGTTATTTGATACAAATTTTTTTCTTATTCAAATCTGATCTAATTGTATTCGAAGAACTGTTGTCTCACCTCCATTGTCGGCAATATTTTCTCCTTGTGTCATATATCCGTCTAGGGAAACATGTATATCAGGAAGAACGTATTGTCCATATTGTTCTATCATACACTGGGATTTCTCATAAAACTTTTCTATAGAAGAGTCTCTCCACCACATATGTAAATTGCCTTCATGGTCAAATAACCTACCTGAAACATTAACATTTGAACAAATGTCAAAACTCTTGACACAACGCAGTCTGATCACTTTTGACAGGTGGAGAGCTTGTTTTTGACTAGTATGCCAAGAAGATGTAAAATAAATAAAATTATACACGAAATATCTATTCATGGAAGGGCATTAAAAGATTCAACAGCTAAGGTGTTTCACAAATCACAAATAGATAAAATTTAATTCTGTTACAAATGTATTATATACATATTACATTATTATTATTATTTATGGACATTAGACAACTGCTGATAATAATAACTTGCGATGTTGAAGAGCCTTGTAATATATCTGAACTAGCCGAGTTGGCAATTTCATGGGCATTAACATTTAATTCTTGAAGTGAAGAGGGCAATGCTGTAACACTGGAGCTAGATGTTGGAATCATTCTTTCAGCAATGGCCTTTTTATAAGAAATAGATTGATCGATGTAACCCTCAGCTACTGTTGTAGACTTCCGTCCTCCATGCTTCCTAATATCTGTTATAGTTGCTACTGATTCTTCTAGCAAAGAAGGAAAGAAG
>WOGR01007566.1:0-12323 GCA_015342045.1 Leptinotarsa lineolata | reverse complement strand
TTTAAGGATATGGTGGTTTACGGCTTTCTCCATGATTTTTGATATCACTGATAGCAAAGCGACTGGTCTATAGTTATTTGGAAGATTCTTCTTGCCCGTTTTGGGAATAGGCTGAAAGCAAGCAATCTTCCAACAAGAAGGAAAAACACTATTCTTGTAAGACAGGTTGTAAGACTGGTGCGAGTTCATTTGCGCACTTTTTGAGTACGATGGCAGGCACTTCATCAGGAACAGACGCCATGTTGATATTGAGCTGTTCCAGAATTCGCCTGACCAGACGTTGTCCAAAAGTAATTTCTGGCATTGTTGATTCTAATGTGGGAATAGTGGGTGGTGCCTTTCCCCAGAAAATCGACTGTGGAGTGGGACGTAAATTGTTTAGCTAGTAGATTTGCTTTTTCTATAGCTATTGTTGCAATTGAACTGCTTGTATTAGTGGTGGAAATGTGGACTTTGTGAATTTTTGATTAACAACTTTAGCTACAGACCAGAAGGTTCTAGATCCGATTGAAGTGGCAAGCAGTTTATCCCTAATTTTCTGATTGTGAAGTTCTTTGCTTTCATTTATCCTAATTTTGCAGCTCTTAGATACAATTTTATGGAATGAAATTTAAACGCTCTGAAAAAGTAATTCTTATTCAATTGTTAAAAAATCTGTAATAATTAATGATTGTGAAGTTTCAGAGGATCTAATAGTACTCTTCCAAAGAATTACCATCAGCAAATTATTTCACAAACTACACCCGAAAAGATTAGATCTTCACACGACCGAATCAATCAGAAAAATATCAAACAATTTGAACGTGATCTTGAAGATTATTTTCAATATGAATTGGGTTCATACCCAACAGCATTATTTGACAATGATGGCATGAGAAAAACACCAAAATCGTCAATGTATGACAATGAGACGTCAATCGATTTTGTGACGTTCATTAGTGATTTCATTAGCGGATTTCCCCTGCCTCGCGTTGTATGGAGTAGAGAAGATAATTTTTCTATTTTTTTAGATGAATATATGAAGTGTAAATATTTTTTATAGTTGACTACAGTAAGAACATGAAAGCAATGGGGCAGCTGGGAAAAACTGCTGCAATAATTTCCATTTCCATAATTTCCATAAGAAATGGAAATTATTGATAATTATGTATTTATCAAATTCCGAGGTGAACTTTTTAAGAGTACTGGACTATTAAAACTTAAGCACCATGTAATTCAAAAGTTAGAACCGACAATACAATTTTTCACTCAAAATGTGCCCAGAAGTAACCTCCCTGAAAATTAGTATGCTATTAAGGAGCGCCCTGTATAAACTATAGTTTGATTGAATAGAATGAGCGTATGGGGTTGTATGTATATTCGCACGTGGTGACCATTAGGAAAAAGTAGAGATGCCTGCGCCTTACTCATGCTGGTCATTGTTGCCAATTACATTTAAATGTGCTTATGCGGGCATTTGCTATATTGTTTGTCACTATGCAAATGAGGTTGATACATCAGGGTTAGCGGTGTAGCGGTCAGTGCAACGTCCAGATATTAATACTCGTATTCTAGTTCGTTTGATTAATTACGAAATGCATCAGTTTAACATTTAAACCGACCGAGTAGAGCCGTCACAACTGAGTCCAAACGCTCGCACCAATATGGGTAACACTGTCACTTCCAATGCTTCGGGGTAATCGACGTTTATACGAAAAGCTATTATTATTTAGTGTGACGATTTATCACCACAACGAGACAAAGGCGCCTAAAGACCACATAATATTTGCAAGTTCATAATAGTGCCGATTAGCCACAGTGCAAACTATCGATTAGCCACAGTGCAATTATATAAAAATTTCAGTTCAAACTGTTGATCATCTATAATCTGTCAACTAGCCATAATCGACAGTCATATGAAGCATTAGCAGAGAAGTGCGAAGCCAAAACGTTTTTCGAAAATAATCACTAGTTTATAGCCAATTTTCGACCGTAAAACCAAAGGCAGTTCTTTGTTAATTTTTGGTCCATAAATGCGAAAATGATAGTAAAAATTTCCTAACACGTGAGATTTTTGAGTTATTTTTTCACAAAAATTTATTAAACACGATACCCCAAATTTGGCGAAAGGCGTTTATTTATAGATTCGTCTAAAACAAGTTAAAAAGCCGTTCTGCTCGATAATGTTAACAAAAGACCCTTTATTCCTCTTGCACATGCAGTTGCCATGAAGGAAACACACGAAAGTATGTCACTTATTCTGAATGGAAAAAGTTATAATACGTATAAGTGGCAAATAAGTGGTGACCTGAAAGTCATAGGACTATTACTAGGTCTTCGAGGCGGATTTACGGAGTTTTGCTGTTTTCTTTGTCTTTGGAACAGTAGGGCAACACAGAGCCATTATCAAGTAAAAGAATGGCCTCCAAGAGATAAATATTTTTCCAGGTCAAGCTAACGTGAATAATGTACCTCCTGTTGATCCCAAAAACGTTTTGTTACCTCCATTACACATTAAACTGGGGCTAATGAAAGATTTTGTGAAGGCATTAGGCAAAGAAGGTGATGCATTTAAATATTTTAAACACGCTTTTCCAAAATTAAAGCTCCAGGAAGGTATATTTGTTGGACGACAAATTAGAGGTGAACAGTTTGATCAAAAATTAAGTAATGTTGAATTAGCTGCGTGAAGTTCTTTCAAAATAATTGTTTCGGAGTTTTTAGGCAACAAGAAAGTGGAAAATTATGAAACACTATTTGAAAACTACTGCAGAAAGGGATGTCGCATGTCTCTCAAAATTCATTTCTTGCACTCCCATTTGAATTTTTTCCCAGAAAATTTGGGTGCTGTCAGTGACGAATAAGGTAAAAGGTTCCACCAATACATACTGGCAATAGAGCAACGTTACCAAGGTAGACGGGATACAGCAGTGATGGGGGAGGGAAAACGATGAAACATATAAACGAAAGTCAACATTCGCAAAAAGTTTATGCACAAAAGACTTCATTTGGATGTTTTTTCATGTGTATCATAAAAAAAGTCTGTTTTCCTAAAAATTTATTGTTTTTTCTTGTTTTGATCTTATATTTTCCTATAATATGTCAAAATTTTTATATAAAATGAAAATAACTACAGATGCAGAATTTTTGATGATGAATTCGCAGTCATGTATAGCCATTATAATATTAGTCACAATTTTTTCTTCTCATTTGTTGGCTAGTGATAACATGACCGGTGCTTTACTAATCAGTTATCCTCCAATAATGAAAAAACAAAATGTATCAAGATCATGGAAGTAGAAACCAAGAGAATGAGCACTCAAATCGCCGAGTGACGACTGAAGTATGGTGAACTTATGGTGAGATGAAGCGAAGTCGTGGTTCAGTATTCGTAGAATTCACTTCTTTCGAAAAGAAATATTGGTGAAACTTCGATACCATTGAAAGTGCATGAGAATCGAGATTACATAGAAAATAGACGATTGACAGGATCTAAATTGCCAGAACACATTTGCCAATGAACCTCACTCTAAGAGACATAAACTGAAAGAATCAGCATGTATTCTCGTATCTGAAAAGAATCGTATTTCGAAAAGCTCCTTAGTGATAGATCGTACTTGGCTACCCGTCTTGAAGGAAAATACAGATTGTGGCGAAATGTTAACAGACTGATATCGAGCACCTAGAGCACCTTGTATTACATCGAATATTTCAGTAGTCAATGAACAACATTGCATGCATCTACTCTCCACCCTAGATTTCTGATCTTTTCCAGATAAGATCACATAAAAAAGGTCAGTGGCGCCATTTTTGATTCATTATTTTATTTTGCAAAATCGCAGCATTCAATCCAGCCCCATATGCCGCCGACGAACAGCTGCCGGAGTGACTTTTCTATGTTTTCTCTTTTGTAACATCGTAACATACTGATAAATAGAACATTTTTCTATGTGAAAAATAATTTGAATTCACACAGCAACTTACCAAAGTAAACTAAAAAGTTTGCCCATTCTACACCTGTATAAAGTTTTTCATTATAACTTCCATATTTTTCAGATTGTGGAAGGTGAAAATACCTAAAAAAGGTCGAGAAAAAATTCAAAATCATATATACCGCGTACTGAAATCATAAAAAACTTGTTGCTTTTTCTCAGTGTAGACTATCCTAAATTTACTTCCTGACGAAAGCTGTTCACAATTTGAGCAGACTGTATATCATACGCTCCACCCTCTGTAGAAAAACAAATTTTCCTTTATTTCAATTTATAAAGTGGTCAGAATTGAAACCCACCCCATTTTTCCAATAAACGAAAATATGTTTCAAAGTCCTTGGCAACTGAGGGGTTAACCTGTAATAAGATTTCATTTTTCCCAATTCCACGTAATAGGATACAGGTCCGAGAATAAGAATAATATAAAAGTTCCCTTCGGACATGATTTATATGATTGACAAAGGGAGGCTTATAAAACATTGAGTGTATCGAGCCTGATTTGGGTCTTGTTTACATGGGATTTCTACTTTTCGTTTCCCCTAGTAAGAATTCAAAACGTATTTCAATAACTTTGTTGATATTAGTCTCTCTGGGACATATATTTTAGACAATTGCATCTCGTGTGCACACGTGTGTCCTCTTTACTGCTGTGTTTTACAACTTGATGTCTAATTCTAAACAGCGCCCTTCCGCCTTGTTTGGGTCTCGTTCCTAGCTGTATGAATTGATTGTCGCTAGTATAATTAGCTTACACCATAGGGCTCCAAGGGACACGGACGAACTCAAGTGACACTTTTGTACAATCGCCTAATTTCGTTGGTGTATTTCGATGCAATTATGTCGTTTTCGACACGCTCTTAACTTCAATGCATTCAACGTTACAAGCAAATCATTATGGAGCTTGTGAAGGGCTCGGATTTGATTCAATTGTAATTTCCTGGTTAAGCAAGCTCTTGTTGGAAGATAGTCGTCTATAATAATAATAATAATGTATACTTCATTGTCCAAGAAAATGCAATCTTATTGACAAAGCTTGTTAAAAGTTTTGGTATGTATAGCACTACAAAGTGCCATACATACCAAGTAGATGAAATATAACGATAAAAAATAAAATTTTGAAGAAAGATTAGTTTATATAGTCACTTTCAAAACATGGAAAAAAAACAACTGAACACAATTTGAACATAAATTCTCATGGCAAAATAATATGATGTATCACACAATTAAATATTCAAAGTGTAAGATTCAATATAAACAACAACAGCTCAAAAATAAAGAATAAAAACACATATATTGAATCACAGCAAAGTTTCATTGTAATATCCATCCGGATTGTAGTAAGCTTTTGCTGCAAAGGCCTCTTTAACAAGTTTTTAAAACTTTTTAAAGCTTTCCTCCTTCCTTATTTCGTAAGGTATGTGATTAAACAGCTTTTTACTTTCATAAATTGAAGAATACTTTGTCTGACTTGTTTTTGAAACAGGAAGATGTATTTTATTTTCTGTTACTTGCCGGGTTATGTTTATATGTTCCGCAGTTCCAAACATATTATGTTTTTTGTAAACCTCAGGCAAACAGTATCCAGAATGGAAATACAAGTAACAATGAGAATATTTCCTCTCAAAAATAATGGTCTACATGGCTCACGCCCTCCCACCTTGCATAAGTATCTAACCGCTCGCTTTTGCAAAAAAAAAACACTGAATGAAAAATTTGTTGACTGCAAAATCCCCAGAAAGCAACATCATATCTCAGGTGAGACTCAATTAGGAAATGATATACCATTTTTGTTGTGGATGAACTTAGTTCATTCGATACTATTCGAAGTGCATAACATCTTGATATCAATTTTTTATTCAAAGCTGAAATATGTTTGTCAAATTTCGATTTGTTATCCATGAAGACTTTCAAGAATTTGGATTGGTTTTTAATCTCAAGAATATGACCTTTCAACTATAAATTGTTAATATCACAGCTGAAGGTGAGTAAGTTTGTTTTTTTGATATTGAAGCACGAGTAGTTTGCGTCACATCATTTTTTCACAACTTCCAAATCACTAGAGATAGTTTCTTGCATATTTGAAGAAAGTTTTCGATGCCAAAGGAGCGAGCGTGGTGTCATCCGCAAAGATCGTAAAAATTCCTTGAGTCAAGAGATTAATAATGTCATTTACATATATAAGGAAAAGGATCGGACCCAGTACTGATCCTTGTGGAACGCCCCATAGGACATCCTTAGTGTGTGATGGTTTTTCGTTTTATCTCACTAACTATTTTCTATCACTTATAAGACCTGAACCAGTCATTACACACTTCTTTGAAGCCATAGCAGTCCAACTTATGCGATGAAGTTTATGATTAACATAATCAAAAGCTTGGAGAAGTCACAGAATATTGCCGCTACGACCTCCCCATTGTTGAGATGTGTGTATAAATGTTCAAGAAAGGAAAATATTGCATCATTTGTGCCTTTTGCCTTCTGAAAGCCAAATTGATATCCGGTTACTATATTGTATTCATAAAGGAAAGCTAATACTAATGCTAGTATAGGAAATTGGTTGCTGATTCAACTCTCAAAAACAAATATACGAAAAAAAATTGTGATTACAAGGAGGAAGAGATAGAGTGGAAGTCTGATACCCAGGTGTTATTTATGTTGAGTACGAACATTACAAAAAAATCTTAGGTTATGATATAAACCCCTGATTCCAATAAGTAACGGAACGAAATTACTAAAAATTAATATCAAAAATGACAATCAGGCTGTTACAATTCGAACTTGTCGAAGAGGCTAACATGGGTTTTTCAAGAAGTTGAGCAAAAATCTCAGAAACAGGTGTTATTCCAATACGTTACAATATGTGGGAAACAAAGATGTTACCTTTATTTGGCCAGGATTTTCGCTTCACTGTGAGTGAGTAAGTGAAAACTCAAGAGAAAACCAGAAAAATTCAGGATCGATGAAAATGTTTTCCAAATATCCTCGTGAATATTGAGAGTTTTCTGGTATTTTCAAATGTTCGATTGGATATTATCTCCTTCTGAAGTTCTAACGATCAAAAGAGGAATCCTAGATGTAACAAATTTGAAAAACATCGGGAAAATCCTTCAAAAACTTCCAGAAAATCTGACAGGATTTAAAGCACATGCATTTATTCGATGGTTCAAATTGTTGGAAACATTTCACTTTCTTTCATCCCGTGTTCTTTTCAAGAGAATAATAATAATCATTTCGTACATGACTCTTTTCTCTAGCAAAAAAGAATGCATTTCTGAAGGGTCTTCCACTCACAAACTGAGTGACCAAGAAGCTCGAGTGCTCTCAAATATTCGGTGAAATTGTCTAGGAGAAATCTCAAAGCGAAACACAACTCTCACAGATGAAGGGAAATTGACAAGGAATGCTTTATCTGCTGTATAAGTGGACATATTTGGAAAAAATGTCAGGCAGCATGGTAATTATTACGATGAGTATAAACGAAGCCATAATATTCTGAGGCAATATTTTTTTCTGGGTGGTGGCACATACTGGATTCCATTTTTGAGCAATGTAATTAACCATAATTTGTTGATTATGCTTATAATTTGCTAAACGGGAAATGATATTCATTTATTGATTGCACGACTAGAATTACAAACAAAATAAATCAATTGGGTATTCACATTCCACATATATGAAAAATAATGAGAAAATAGATGCATAATACATAAACTGAGCACTGAACCTGTCAGTTACACTGCTAATGAAGAAACAATTTGAATCCCCAATATTTCAACTTCAGTGGTGTAGTTGTCGAAATTTCTGACTATTGTCCATGTGATAAATCTCTACAGGGGGCTTTCAATAATATTTTCGTTACGAGTCTTGGATAATCGACTTTATTATTGTATATATGTTGTAATCTGAACGATAATCACTATTGATAATGGAAATATCTCACTTATGGGCTATTGAATTCATTTTGAACACTTTCAATTTTTTGGCTGATAAATTGCACAGATACATACTTCAGCAGACTGTTTATAATTATGATGAATCTCTATAAGCTAAAATACACTGTAGTTTACGTGAGTTACAAAAATGATTCTGAAATTTATTATTACTCGTTTTTGGTATCGTAAACTGATTGCGGTATTATTTCTGGTGAGAGTGATTTCAAGGCATTTCTCCTTCATGCCCCTCCAGGGTTGTGCCCTGAGATAAAATCTTGTCTACACGATTACTGTGTAGAAAAGATAGAATCTCATTCTATCCTCTCCCATTCATATCTGAGTGGACCTCAACATGCTGCTGGGCACTTCAGCAAGATTGACATCTGACCTACTGCGGTCGAAAGTCAGCCTTTAGGTGCTTGTACCTCCTATATCTGTATTTTTGTGTTTACCTAGCTCTACTGTGTTGTAGTGTTTGCATGGGGGTCCTTACCTAAACGATACTAGTATTTGTTTGATCGCGATCTAAGTGTGTGTGTGTGTGTATTTATGAATTGTGTGTTTGTATCTATTTAAAAAAAGAGTGTTTCCTACTTACCGGAGCCACACGACAGCGACTCTCGGAGGATGGTCGTTGGTTCTGCTTCATAGGCCTCATATGCTTATCCCGCTCGCGAAATCTGGGGGCGTCCCTGTTGAGCTCTTCATGTAGATTACGCAGCATTGGATTGGCGTGTGATCGAATCCTTTCGAATACGTTTTCGGTGTGTTCCCTCATGTATGCGTCTACGTAGTGGATGTTAAGGTCCAGGTCCTTGTAGATGAATCTTTTGGGCATATATCTTTGAGCGTTTACGGCAGCAAGAAAGCGTTCATAAACATCTGGATACTGCGTCTGTATGTCGCTGCGTACTTGAACCAGGCAGTGGAGGCATACAGAATGATTGGAAGCAGAACGGTCTTAGCAGCAGTTTTACGTGGAGTCACATGTTATTTCTGCGACCTATGATAGGATATAGGTTTTGTCGGGCGGCTCTCGCTAACCCTAGTCTCTGCTGTATGTGGGACCTGAACGTCAGTCTCCTGTCGAGGATGACTCCCAGGTATTTTGCTTCGTTGGTCTGCAGAATCTCTTGTCCGTTGAAGATGACGTTTCCTTTCAGGTGTACCAGCCTCCGGGTGAACGGTATAGCCTCTTCTCAGGGTTTACACCCATTTCTCTAATCTGTCCGCTTGCTGTTGCAAGTATCTAGTAACTTTCGCGTGGCTAGTTGATCTCACCAGTAGAGCTGTGTCGTCTGCGTAGAGTGCCAACTTGTTGAAGTTGTTCTCTGGCTTGGACACGTCTGCTGTGTTTAACAAGAAGAGGGGTGCGAAAGAACTGCACCTTGTGGGACCCCTGCTTCCAGAAGTCGCATGGTGGAGAGTTCGTGTTCTACTCTGCAGCGGCATCGCCAGTCTGCTAGAAAAGATTTTATTAGTCTTACCATTTGTTTCGAGTAGCCAAAATTGCTCATTTTGGCTAGTAGCCCGTCGTGCCAAACTCTGTCGAACGCCTTGGAGACATCTGAGAATATCGCTCCGGTTCAAGACATTCATCGTAATCCAGGAAAAACTAATATTACTACAAATTCATACGAAGCCATAAGACCCTTTTGCAACTTCTCGCACTCCTAGATATCTTTGATGTAGGCAGTGTTTTTATAAACTGGATGAATATTTATCGTGTCAATTTGTAGTGAAATAATTTTCATTTTTAGTATTATTGTATTTTAAATATAAGCAACTGACTTCTTCCATATGGTTTGTAACTGTCCTGAGGAAATAAATGATTACTATCATTATTTAGATGTGAAATAAGAAGCTTCCAATAATTTCGTCAAAACAGATTATGAAAAATAAAAGCTTCAAATAACGCCTCTGAGGTACATCCGATGTAACTGAAAATGGACCGGATAACCATCCACAATTTGGTGTGTTCCTGTAATATAAGACCATATTGACAATGTCAACCAGTCTTTCGATTAGCAAAGTATGACTGATTCTAAAGAAAACTTTTCTAAATTTTGTCGCATTCACGCGCATCGGAAAGCCTATTCTCTTGACAACATGATCTGTGTTTTCTGCAATATTTGTGATAAAATCCTGTTGTTGTTATTTCACATCAATAATACAAATTCATGCATGTTTTCCTCAAACAGTTTTTGGTGGTGCGTCTGTTCATCGAACTGTTCGGGTTGTGGGGTATGGGTTTGCTGAAATCGGATGGATCTTTAGATTTGCGATTCGAGATATTTGATTTGGTGAAGGGCGGATTTGAGTTCGTCTAGTTTTTTCATCAGTTCGGACTTCCATTGTCTAATATTATATAAAATGATTCGAAATCCCTGATATGAACAATACAATTGAAATTTGAACGAATAGCTAAAAATGGCAAATATATTAAGCAAAAAAACCTGAAGAAGAAATCACAGTGAAATAAAATACGAGTGAAAAAAAAATTGAATAAATAAAATAAAAATAATTTAATATAATTAAAAGTTGAGTGATTTCAAACCACGTTACTTCACGACGTTTCGATTGCTAGTATCTACAATCGTCTTCGGGTGATGTCATCACCCGATTATTTTATTTATTCAATTTCAATTGTATTGTTTATTTCAGGGATTTCAAATCATTTTATATAATTTTAGACAATGGAGTCCGAACTGATGAGGGTATATTTGTTGGACCGCAAATTAAAAAATACTAAATGATCAACAATTTGATCAGAAATTGAGTAATGTTGAATAAGCTGCGTGGAGTTCTTTCAAAAGAATTGTTTCGGAGTTTTTAGAAAACAAGAAAGTATAAAATCACGAAACACTTATAGAAGAACTACTAGAAAACTACTGCAGAATGGGATGTCGCATGTCTCTCAGGATCCATTTTTTGCACTCCTATTTGAATTTTTTATCAGAAAAGTTGGGTGCTGTCAGTGACAAACAAGGGGAAAGGTTCCACCAAGACATACTGACAATGGAACAACGTTATCAAGGCAGGTAGGATGCAGCAATGATGAGGGATTATTGTTGGTTCTTCATGAGGGAAAAAGATGAAACACATAAACAAAAATCAATATTTGCAAAAAGGTTATGCAAAATAGACTTCATTTGAATGTTTCTTCATATGTATTGTAAATAAAGTATGTTATCCTCAAAATATATTGTTTTTTTCTTGTTTTGATCTAATATTCCTCTATAATACGTGAAAATTTTTGTATAAAATGAAAATAACTATAACTCAAAATCTATACGTGATGGAAAATGTTTGATGTTGAATTCGTAGTCACGATACTTTTAACTCTCTTGTATAGCCATTATAATATTAGTCTCATTTTTTTCTCATTTGTTGGCTAGTTTAATTAATGACCGGGACTACCGGAGCGAAAGACTCATAGAAAACAGAATATTCGCAAAAAATTCGCAAACAATCGATTTTTGTGCCCTTTGGCCTTAGATTTTGATAGTTGAGTACATCCTACCATATGTAGGTATTGAGCCAACTTCCAGGATGTCAAAATACGATTTTATAGCTGATGTTCTGAAATTTTGAGATACTTACCTAATTTTGACCAAGATGACTGGACCAATATGAATAAGAGCTACTCACTACTGCAATAGAGACCAAATTCTCATCCGAATTCAAAATCAGCGAAGCGATCACCACACATTGTATCATAATAACCCATAAGCAAAGCTCAACAAATACGTATCCAGCTTATTTTACGATAATTTACGAACAGTCACACTTCATATCGGCCTGTTCTGAACCGGAAACAATGCATAGCAATGCAGTTCTGGCTCAGCCTGGAACGCAGAGCAACAGTCCAATTTACGAGATTTCTGTATGATGGTTCGAATGGCTCGTATCAAATGAAATGCACTGGGAATATAGGACGTTGGAGACAACGCGGATGAGGATATATTTTCCCGGAATGATTTCATACGAGGAAATTTGATGAATGAATATGGCCAAATTTCCAATGCTATTACACTCCCTGCTGGTTTTCGTTGGTTACGTATTTCGGAATGCGAATGGTTGGGAGATAATAAAATGGCATAAACCGTTTTCAGGTGAGTGAATGAGTCAATTGATATTGAGACTAGAAGAATCCCAAAATACGTCAACTCATTTTTGACATTACATCGATAGGCAATGCCAGGAGAAAATTAAATAATTTCGAGTAACTGTATCATCAACATTCATACAATGACATAAACGAACTTTTATTTCCTTCTTTTCATCCTTAGAAAGATGTGAAGCTCTGTCTTCGGGCCCATATTATTTTTGTTATATGTAAATGATCTCACTAACTTGAATATTAGCGGTGGGTTCACTCTTGATGCAACTATTGAATAGCACACTGAAGATGAGTATA
>WOGR01007565.1:0-12323 GCA_015342045.1 Leptinotarsa lineolata | reverse complement strand
TCGCTCTATAATATTGTCTAATTTCCACATTTTTTTATCCACTTTTTGCTACAGGTGATCAATGTATTTTTTCCACTTCTCTGACGTGATGGTATCTAGCTATCGCATTATGGAATATGTGTCAGCAAATTAAAATTTAGAATTATGCTCTGCAACAAATTTTTCGAAATAATTTTCGGTATACGTGTCCTATTAAAAAAATAAGGTGAATGTCCAAATTTCGCATGCTACGTACCTACATTCGATTAGCGATCTTTTAATTTTTTTGTGTTGGTATTCTTCTCGAACCTATATTCACAGTCTCAGCAGTTTAGCATGTTTGATTTGTTGGTGAGAGGCATAAAAGTTGAAACTGTTTTGAGGGTTCGGCGATTTTCTGTTATCGAAATAAATGAGTCGAAGAATTTGCATCACATTTTGTGTAAACATTATTTTAAGGACAAAACACACAGAAAAATCCTTAAGGCGCTCTAAGAGCGGTGCCTGTGCGAAAGTAGCGATTCGCATTGGATTTGAATAGCTGAAGATTAAATCCATTTGGAAAAATATGCTCAGGAAGTTAGTTCCACATAAACGCAGTTCTCCAAATGAAAGAGTTCTTGAACAGTGAAGTTCCGAGGTGTACTGAGTTGAACCTCAAAACGATGATCAGCCACAGTCCGTCGCGTATTTCTAGTATGTACCGCACTTGGTGGATTCGAATATGCCAAATCCCTTGAATACTTCGCGTGAAAGTATCTATAGAAGATGGACAAATCTCCAACCTTTCTTCGGTGTTCCAGACTATCAAGGTTGCAAGTGATGGTCGCGTCTCCAATCAGGTAGATGACTCTTTCCTGGATGGAATCCAGCAGCTTCAGGGTGTGCTTAGGGGCGGAGTTCCAGCGACATATTGGTGTCCAATTTAACCCCCAACAAACTTATCGAAGCCTAAAGCGGAATTGTCTGTCCTGACATTATATCCGGTTCAGAGACATTCATCTTTTTGGAGAAAACCGATGCCTGAGTTTTTGTGACATTGAATTCAACCTGTTTACTGTCACCCCAATTCGATATCACTTCTAGATCCTCATTATGTTATGCAAACTCCTGCTGCCGGTGAAGATGTACATCCGCAACCGATGTCCTGGAATGCAAATGGAATGACGAGACAAGTGTGCTGTCTTCAGCAGAGCAATATATTGGATTCTTCGTTTTTTCCAATAAGTCGTTAATATACAATAAAAAGAGGGTTGGAGACAGTATGGATCCCTGGGGAACATAAGCATTGATGATAAAAACCCCTGTCTTGTAAGACAGGTTGAAAATGTCTACAAAATACTGGCGTGAGTTCAATTTCGCACTTTTTAAGTACCATGACGGGCGCTTATCAGGACCAGACGCCTTGTTAATATTGAGCTAACTAGACGTTGTCGAAAAGTAATTTTCTGCATTGTGGATTCTAGTGTGAGAATAGTCGGTTATGCCTTTCCTAGAAAATCGCCTGTGGAGTCGGACGCAAATTGTTTAGCTAGTAGATTTGCTTTTTCTATGGCTGTTGTAGCAAATGAACCATCCGCTTGTGTTAGTGGTGGAATGGTGGATGTTGTAATGTTTTGATTAACAGCTTCAGCTATCGACTAGAAGGATCTAGACCCGTTGGGATTGGCAAGCAGTTTATTCCTAATTCTCTGATTGTGAAGTTCTTTGCTTTTATTTATTCTAACTTTGCCTGAAGGCGAGATTTTTGGAGGCGACAACTTGCTCGCAATTTTTGTTGAACCAAGGTTTACTGTTAGGCGTTAGTTTCATTGAAAAAGGAATATATGCATCTATGGATGATTGAATAACTTCCTTGACTTCAGAAGCGCAAGTCGATGGATCATTAGAGCTGAAACAAACATTTAGCCTGGGAAAATTTCGGAAATAGTCTTGAAGATCCTCTCAGTTAGCAGATCTGTAATGCCAAGCTTTGCGCAGCTTTGATTGTTCTTCAACATTTATCGGTAATTCACTCAACACTGAAATGAGTTTGTTGTCAGAAGATCCCAATGGAGACGTCAGAGTGACTGTAAATTTCTGGGTTGGTTGTTAGGTATCGAAATCTAGAATCGTTTAAACGCCCGCCCTCGAAGGCAACTGTATTGAAAAATGAAATCGAATTTTGTAAAAAAAATATTCTATGTTAGCCTACGAACATTTCGGTCCAGTTGTTAGAATTGTATCTTTGACGAACGCACTGTATGTAATGTTTAAGCCGCGGGCTCTAAAATGAGTACATAAATAACTGTCTTCTCAGGTCCAAGTGATGCAGATGAACCCAGGCCAAGTAATCCAAGGGGCGAACGGGCAGCAGATAATGGTACACACGGTGCCGCCCGGGGGGCAGATCCAAGTCGCCGCCCCTGGCGGGACGCAAGGGATACAGGGAATACAGGTCGTTCCGGTGAGCAGCCTACAGCAGGGCCAGGTGCTGGTGCAGCAACCGCAGCAGCAGGCGCAGCCGCAGCTTGTACAGACGGCCGACGGACAGACTTTCCTCTACCACCCCATGGGTATCGAGACTGGGGGGATACAACAAGGAACTCCGACAGGTATTGCTATACACATTTTATTTTTAATTACGAAATTCAATATTTATATGAAAATAGCTATTTTGGCAGGATTTTTTCTCAGTTTGTGTCTGAAAGTTACTTCTTTGCATGATTAAGAGTTATCTTTTTGAAATTGATTGCTTCCTTCCTTTCTTTGGAAGATTACCACATTTGAGACCCATAAATATAGTACGGGCATATTCAAAAATTGTAGAAAATGCATCCTCTAGTCAGATATACTCTTATGCCTCTTATAATAACATCCTCCTTGAACACCAATCTAGTTTTCGGAAAAAATCACAGTACAACTAGTGCTCTGTTAAAAATGACCGATGATATTTTTTCAGCCACAATCTGATGTGCGCTAATCTTTTTTTTTGGTTTCAGTATGGAGGCATGTGACTTTATTAGTTTCTTTCAAAAAAATAGAAAGCAATGTGTTGTGATAAAGGGTAGTCAGTCTGATAATATGAGTGTATGTCATGGAGCCCCGCAAGGTTCACTTCTCGCCCCGCTACTCTTTAATATGTACACGTCTGACTTCTTCAATGTTCTTGAGTTTTTCAACATTCATACATATGCAGATGATACTAACTTGTACTCTGATGAAGTAAATCATTTTATTGATCATGAAACATCGCTCAATGATAATATAAAAAAATCTTGTTCAGATTTCGCTACAACACTGTCTCAACCTTAATTCTAGTAAATCATATTTAATAATTGTTGGAAAAGCCAAAGATCGTGGAAGGGACATAGATAATATCCATTTGCATATTGATGGACATTCTGTGCAATTGACTAACAAAATAAAATGCTTAGACTACAACCTCAGCTTTGTTCATCAAGTTAATACTCTCATTCAAAGGTCGTACTGTATACTGAAACATCTGTATTCAAACAGACACTATCTTAGTAGGTCGCTCAAAATTACCCTTTCAGATGTACTGATTCTATCTATGTTTAATTATTCAATGATGTCTTCTTTATTTAAGACAAGTTGGAAATTGAATCCCTGACTCTTTCATCTTGAGTATGGTAAAAAATCTGTAGTTGTGTTGTAGCGCGGCCGAGATTGCTCTCGCCGCCTTAGGTACCTCCTAGGTAAGGTGTGTGGCCCGTCAGCGTGTTCATTATGACGGGGAGATTCGTTAGCAGGATCTGTAGCTGTCCGAACGTCATAAGACTGTCGTTCGGGCTAGGGCGGCTGCTTTGTGTGGATCCTGCGGTGTTAGCATATGAGACACCGTTTCTCGTCATATTCCTTCCTATCGACCTTCTGGGTTGGGCTGGTAGGTCTCTAGGCTGAGAGTTAGCCTTTTTTTTGTTTTTTGGGTGCTCCGGGCAGCCTTGGAACTTCGCCGGATGTTCTCCTTTACAATTAAAACATCTCACCGGAGATTGTTTTGGTCGTTTGCACTCGGCCGTTAGATGTCGGTCGGTGCATTTCAAGCAAGCAGGGACTGCCTTGCAGTTCTTCTGTGAATGTCCGAACTTCTGGCAGCGATAACACTGTCCCACAAACGTCCGGGATCTTTGCGGTTCGATTTTGACTCTGGTGCCGAGTATCTACCTGACCTCATATAGATCATTCTGAGTTCTCGGAACTAGAACTAATATAAGCGGGAGTGGCTTATTACTTCGCTTTTTTAAGCCTGGCTATCGAGATTATGTCGAGGCCCTTGGCTTTCAAAGTGTTTTCAATGTCTCTGATTTCTCTGAACTCAGGAACTCCACGGAACACCACTCTTATGGGCTTATCTTCTGGCATCGCGTATGTATGATGCGGTATTTCCTCTTTATCGAGTATATTAATTATTTTCCTGAAATCGTCCGGGCCTGCAGGTTGGACTTTAATGCTGTCAGTAGTATTTACCGCCTTCGCAATGGCGGCTATAACACTGAATGTTGTCCACCTATCTTTCTGACGAATAGTTATAGGTGGAGTTATGTTTTTTTTTGAGGCCTGTGATTCTACAGGAGCCTCGTTATCTTCAGCAGGGGTGTTAGTAACTTCTGGAATTTCCATAACCTCAGGGGCTGGATTAGCATCGCTTGTTGATGGCATATTGATCGCTTCAGGTAACTGGTTCCCTGGAACTTTTATTAAATTTCTCTGAATTCTCGGGAGTCGGATTACGCTTAGTCCTAATCTCTTTAGACTTCTTGGAAATTTCATTAATTTTTTTTGGGTTTACAGGCTTGGGTCCCTTAGGTACCTGTTCGGACTTAGCAGGTATATTCGCCTTGGGTTTTTGAGATTCTCTCGGAATCTGAGACTTCGCTGGGCGTTTTTTATTTTGGGAGATTTCGTCATCGGACGAGTATAATTCGTCGTCTCTGTATTTGTCCTCGTCATCTATATCTGAGGGTTTGTTAGCGAATTCAGGGAGACCATTATCCAAATTCTCTTTCCTTTTACGCGTGTAATACACGTGCGTGTGGTATAATTCCTTGCTGGTGATTTATCAGCTTGGAATATAATCGACAGCGATAGTTCTCTCTCTTTGCTGGCTATCGCAACTATCCGTGCGATAACGTCATTCCTGGGGTCTTTGGCTCCAGCCATCCTAAATATTGTTTCCCTAAAAAGAAATACCGTGGTACGTGGTACCTCTAAAGGGTACGTGTCTTTGGGGTACAGCTATACTAGTTGTACACCTAACTTCACTAAATCACTTTGAATACTGTTCCCTGTTCACTCTGCACTCGCAATCTATGAACGAAATTTAATTATTGCGATGTCGTCTATGGCCGTTGTCTCGATTCCATAACCTCTGCAAGAATTCAGAAAGTACAGAACACCTGCATTAGACTAATATTCAGCTTGAATTATAGAGATCATGTGACCCCTTCAAACAATCTATCAATTAAATTGGTTAAAAATGCAAAACAGAAGAGAAATGCATTTCGCTTGTTTCATTCACAAATTGTCACTACCGTCATTCAAAAGTAAACTTGAATTTGAATTGTTCAGTCAACAGTGATCCAAACATAAACATTTCTTTCCACTATTATCCTGAAATTGCCACCTATTTGTAATGTTTTTTTTCAAACGTGGTTGAGTGGAAGAATAGCGCTTTGCTAAACTCCGCCACGTTAAATAGAGACCATTAATTATTATTATTATTTTTTTGTATAAAGATGGAGAAGTAGAAAGCCAAAACCTTTCTTTTCCAAAAATTAAAGTACTACCTAATTGTTATTGTCCTATGAATTATATTTTTTGATCCCTGGTAAACATTTGTCTTTAATATTTCTTTCGGAAATTTCTCTGGAAAACACTAGCTTCATATGGATGATACTCACTCCAACAATCTTATTTCTTGTACCACGTTGTTCAGGTCTTTTAAGTTCAACATGGTTCAGCCTACCATCGTGCGCGAGTGTTTCCTGATCTCAGATGTGATGTGGGATTTTTTTTTGCCAACATTTGTGAGTGCCTTGGATTACCTTCAAAATGAATTAGATATTTTATCAATCTCTAAACTTTATGCATAATTTGATTTTTTCTTCTTCAGTTGTGAACATAAATGGCAACCTGATGGTTGCAGCTCAAGCAGCTACTTCGAACGGTGTCACCCAGACAACAGTAACGTCTCCCACTACACAGGTCGTGAACCAAACTCTAACCACCGCCTCGCCTAACCAATTGGCTATGGCTAACGGAAACTTAGTCATGGTGAGAAATATATCGGAATTATTTTGTTTTTGAATTCTAACAGTCTTCAGGAAGTTGTCATGGTTGAATATTTATCAACTATCTATCAATTATTCTATATTTCAATATTTGTATTTTTATATTTCATTGTGCTAGTGTTATTATTACACTCATAGATATGTATATTAGGTTTCCTATTTAATAAAGATATATAATATACTATACTACTACTGAAACCACATAGAATTTCTTTTAAAGTTAACAAGTTCTAATCCGGAAACTAACCAACTAATTTCACGAAAAAAATCGACTTACCTTAATTTTATAAAATCAGTAGTGATAATGAATATATGATGAATCATTTAATTGATTGCTGTTATATAAATGAATTACTCCTTTGAATCAAATTTAAAACGTTCTTTATCGTTATTTCGTTAGATGGTGCCTAGCTCGAGTGGTCAACAATTCCCAAGAGTACAAATTCCGGGAACGGAATTCCTGGAAGAAGAACCCCTTTACGTAAACGCGAAGCAGTATAGGCGAATATTGAAGAGGCGGCAAGCCAGAGCCAAGTTAGAAGCCGAAGGAAAAATTCCAAAAGAGCGACCTGTAAGTTTCCGCATAGTTATAACTATTTTCTCTATTAGTTAGGGTTTCAGTATCGAAAGTTGGTATTTGAAACATCTCGGATGATCTTCAGAAAGTTTTCTATTGATATTTTTCTAATTATACTATCAGAGGAGAAGAAAGCCATGAATTGAGTTCTCTGTAAATAATAATTGCTTCACAATTTTTTTATTAATGGTTATATTGGGAAATATTATTGAAGCTTTTATGGAAAAAACATAAGCACTATGGATAAACCTTAAGGTGCTCTAAGAGCGGTGCCTGTGCGAAAGTAGTGATTCATATTGGCTTTGAATCGCTGGAGATTAAATCCATTTGGAAAAACGTTCTCAGGAATTTTATTCCACACGAAATTGAAAGAGTTTTTGAACAGTGAAGTTCGAGGTGTACTGAGTTGAATCTCAAAACGATGGGCGGCCACAGTCTGTCGCGTATTTCTGATATGTACTGCTCTTGGAGGAATCGAATGTGCCAAGTCCCTTGAACATCTCCCGTGAATCGCCCTGAAGCTGTTGGATAGAATCCAGGGTATGCTAAGACCACGGAGTTCCATACATGAGAACAATACTCCAAAGAAGGTTTGATCTGAGCATCAAAAGTTGCTGAGGTGTGTACAGTTTTCTGGTTCGGAATAGTGTTCCAAGCTTTTGATTGTGCCAAGACATTGGTGTCCATTTTAACCCCCAACAAACTTATCGAAGCCGAAAGCGAAATTGTCTGTCCTGACATTATTATATCCGGTTTAGAGACATGTTTTGAGAGAAAACCGCTGCCTGGGTTTCCGTGGCATTGAATTGAACCTGGTTACTTTCACCTCTATTAGAAATTACTTCTAGATCCTTATTAAGATATGAAATCTCCTGCTACCGGTGAAGATATGCATCCGCAACTGATGTCCTGGTATCCAAATGGAATGACGAGACAAGTGTGCTGTCGTCAGCAAAGCGATATATTGGATTCTTCGTTTTTTCCTAAAGTCGTTGATGTACAATAGAAAGAGGGTTGGAGACAATATTGATCTCTGGGGAACACCAGCGTTGATGGTGAAAGTATTCGAGAGATATCCATCGACGACCACTTGCAGGGAACGTTCTTTCAGGAAACTTGAGAGCCATACACAAAAATGATCCGACAAGCCATAGCACCGAAGTTTGGCCAGCAAACCCTCATGCCACACACGGTCAAAGGCCTTAGAAATATTAGTCGCAACAGCTCTTGACTCTTCATGTTTCTCGATTGGGTTATTCCAAATATGGGTGACATACGATAGAAAGTCGCCTGGTGATCTTTGTTTCCGAAAGCCATATTGATGGTCGCTCAAGATGTTGAAGACTTCCAAATATTTAAGGATATGGTGGTTTACGGCTCTCTCCATGATTTTTGGATATCACTGGTAGCGAAGCGACTGGTCTATAGTTATTTAGAAGATTCTTCTTGTCCTTTTTGGGAATAGGCTGAACGCGAGCAATCTTCCAACACGAAGGAAAAACACTTTTCTTGTAAGACAGGTTGAGAAGTCTGCAAAATAATGGTGCTAGTTCATCTGCACACTTTTTGAGTAAGATGACTGGCACTTCATCAGGACCAGACACTTCGTTGATATTGAGCTGTTTCAGAATTTGCCTGGTCAGACGTTGTCGGAGAGTTATTTCTGGCATTGTGAATTCTAGTGTGGGACTAGTGGGTGGTACCTTTCCCAGAAAATCGACTTTGGAGTGGGACGCAAGTTGATTAACTAGTAGATTTGCTCTTTCTATGTCTGTTGTTGCGATTGAACCATTCGCTTCTGTTAGTGCTGAAATTGTGGATTTTGTGAAGTTTTGATTAACAGTTTTAGCTACAGACCAGAAGCATCTAGACCCGTTGGGATTGGCAAGCAGTTTATCCCCAATTCTCTGATTGTGAAGTTCTCACTCTCACACTTACTCATACATTTCTGTTTCTCTATACTGATAAGTCCTAGGAAGCTGAAATTTGGTATGTAAGTGCTCCTCAGATCTAAGATGCGCACTAAGAAAAGATTTTCAAATATTCCAACTGGGCCGCCCCCCGCCAGGGTAAAAGGGGCGCTTTTTGAAGATCGTCTCTCACAAGTAGTCATCGATGATTCTTTCACAAGTACCTCTACTACCAACACTTGTGTTCCACACTGGTCCGTTCTCAATCCTCAATTCTTTTATACAATAACGACTCATTGGAATTATGAAAAATTTGTAACAAAATGAGCAATTGCTAACTAAATATATCTATTTGTTTCAGTCAGAATGTAATTCTGGAGCGCAGTTTTCCCAATGATATGCAGACGAAAAATATCAATGCAGAGAGAGGACCTGGTACAAGTGACGTGAACGACAAAAAGGAGCTAACATGGATCGAGGTTAGTGTCTTTTTCAATTTCAGTTCAGTCACTAGCAAACATTTGAACTAACAGACTTACAACTCTTCTTACAAAAGTACTAAATAGTTTTCATTCATGGATGAAAGATTTTATATCAAAATGTCCCTCAATGTCCATCTGAACTATTTCATTCTAGATGAATAATTACAGACGCCTTGAATTATTCAATTGATTGTTAAAGTTTATCGAATCTTCGAAATTTTTCTTCAATACGACAATGTTCTTTTCAAGGATAAGATGATTGTAATAATACCCTGTACATATTTCAAAAAATACTTGAATGTGAGATTTTTATATTACTTACAAAGCCACAATCCCTGTTTCACCATATAAGAAACCATGAGAGTTCATTTAATCAGAAAAGAGTGGCCATTTTGATAAGGGTTTATTGGGATTGATAATGAGAAAGTGATTCCTGGATATGCTCACTAGTTTATTTATGTCCCTATTTAGTGTCTGTTTGTTTGGAATCAGACTTTCAATATAATCAGGGTAGTAGAGGTTTGGTCGTCTGCATATTTGTACATAAAGAATGTATCCAATACTTAGTGAGAATCGGAAGTTTGAATAATCGAAAGCAATGATGCAAGAACAGAACCCTGTGGGGCTCTGGCACTGATCATAAATTCAGAGAATGGGTGCGTTTACAACAACTCTCTGGCTTTTATCATTTGAGAATGATTTCAGAAAGGCACAAGATTCCTGACTGAATTCAGTATCCCAGCTTCCAATGGTTCCTTCGTTATCTTCAAGAGGGTTTACACGATGACGTTATAATTATCAGTTTAGAAGACATTACAGTGAGAGGACTGGTTATGAGGGGATATCCACAGAGCGGGGTCTTATCACTCCTTTTTTGGAACATAGTCCTGGATACCCTGATTGATCACCTCAACAATAATGGATTCAATACATTTGCATATGCAGATGACATAGTTATCTTGCAGACCAGCAAGTTTGTGAACACACTGTGCGATAGAGCGCAGGATCGGCTCAAATTGATAGAAACATGGTGTGAGGAACACTCACTCTCAATCAATCCCAAGAAGACTGAGATGGGTCCTTTTCACCAGGAAAAGAAATTTATCGTGCTTGAAACCTACCGAAATCTTCAAAAGCAAACTAAACACTTCTGAAGAAGTGTAATACCTAGGTACTACCCTTGACAGGAAGCTAACATGGAACTTTCACCTACAGTGTAGGACAAAAAGAGCATATGTGGCTCAAGAGCAATGTCGTAGGACAGTAGGACGCACATGGGGTCACTCACCCCATGTGGTCACCTGGATCTACACTGCAATAATAAGACCTATGTTAACATACGGAGCCATTGCATGAGAACCGAAGGTTCTACAAGCAACGGTCATCTGAAAATTATATCAAATACAGCGATTGCTTGTTTAAACATCACAACAGCCATGAGAACAACACCAACCACGGAAATGGAATAAGTTACTGGTCTGACCCCTCTGGACCTGAACGTGAAGGAGGTTGCGTTAATGGCCATCGTACGATTGCGCACGGCTGGTGTAAACCTCTAAGTAGGAATGGGTCAATTGAGGCTAAGCCTATGGCGAGAAGCAATTACTGCGCTACATCTGCTGCAGGCAGCCAGTGATGCAATTGAACCCAGGTTTGTGTTTAATAAACCCTACAAATTGTTCATTCTTCTCTTCGCGGTTCATAACCTTAACTTCCGCATATTCCAATTTTTTTTTTGCCCGATTCCTTTAATCTTTTGGTGAATTTTCTAGCCTGAATTGGGCCATCCTTGCTTTTCTCAGAAATACAAAATGAGTAAGAGAATAAGTAAGTAAGTAAATGAGTGAGTCATATAAGGAGGGAAGATTGAATAGTGTCCGCAATGTTGCTGTTGATGTACTATTCATTGCTCCCGTTATTACCAAATATGCAAATCTTTGCACGCTGCTTAGCTTGTCCATAGCGGTTGATTGTTTTCTCTTTAGCCATCAGACCATGTATTATTAAGGATTTTTCCACCATGGTATAGGGGCCAACACATCATATCTGGTTTCACCTTCCATATTTTTCCTTAGGAGCATTCGGACAGCATCACTTTATTTTCACTCTTTTTAGATGTTTCTTCCAGGTCAACGTGGGATGAAACACCACTCACAGATATTTGACCTCACCCGAGAAATGCATCTCTTCACCTCGAAGTTTTGGAGATTTTTAACAATTATACTCTATGAAAAACTTCTCTTTCTTTAAACAAAAAATTATGGAGAACTTCCAAATGATGGAAGACAGCAATTGAATTGAATATAAATGAAACTATAAAATCTTCTGAGGTTTCAGATTAAAATTCGTCAATTTTTCCACGAGTAAATACTCAAAATTATTTCAAGAAAAACATTTTCAGTTAAAAAAAAGTTTAATATAAAATTTTGCCAAGAAAAACGAGGCATTCTATATGCCGTTAACCCAACAAAGTCCCCCAATTTTGATGTTTGGTAAGAAACATGTATGGTTATCGACATATCGACGTTGATACCAAGGACGAGCATATAGATGAGATAAATAATATTCATTTTGAAACAGGACCGCAATAAGTTACGACTGCAGGATCAAAAAATAATACTGCTGTGCTATTTTTCCAGAAAATCAGGAGAATCGAAATGAAAACGTGATAATCTTGATGATACCCACAATCAAAATGTAAATAACAAAAGCAGGTCATATCAAAAAACAATAAAAATGATGATTGCATCTGAACATTGAAATTGAATTCGAATTGTCATGCAGTGTGACCCATTTTTAATGGAAAAACCCTTCTAAAATTTGAAGCTGTAAATCGATTCTTAAAGGTCTACCTTGAGACAAAATTTGAAATGTTTATTAAAGTTTCAGGGCATACTACGATATTTTTTCTTAGTCGAATATCGGGATTTTTTATTAGCGATTTTTTTATTGAAACAATCACTACGCCACTGGATTCAGAGTACCTTTAAATAGGTGTGACCAAAATTTCATGAAAAAATATTCATTAATAACAAAGTTATGACAACTCAAAAATTCGAAAACTCACACAGCTAACAGTCAC
>WOGR01007564.1:0-12323 GCA_015342045.1 Leptinotarsa lineolata | reverse complement strand
TGTACGCCTCAGGAGTCTGGGGCCAAGCAGCCACATCTCATATCGAAATTCTGGAACGGATCTAGAGCAAACTCCTAAGGATGATAACGAACGCTCCACGGTACGTGCGGAACGTCAATATCAGACGAGATCTGAACCTCTTTACTATCAGGGAGAGCATTCAGTCTCGAAATTAAAGAGTTTTCGAAACAGCGGAAACCCATGAAAACCCCTTAGTCAGGGCTGCGGTCGATTATAATATCGACGACCCCTCTCGCTACAAAAGGCCTCGCACTTCCGCGAGGTAGGTCATTGGCAAATGACCTCGTAAGCAACGAGATGATTCAGCAGAATCATCTCGTTGCTTACGAGGTCATTACCTCTCAGAGTTCCTCGTTGCTTACGAGGAACTCTGAGAGGTGCATCGCACCTCTCAGAGTTCTAACTAGCCTATCTCACAGGCGGAGAGATTAAAGAGTCAGGGACTTAATATCCAACTTGTTTGAAAGGAAGATACGTGTCATAGACTAGTCTATATACAAAGCTTAGACAATGCCTAGATCTTTGGTTTCGGAAGCAGACTGTACGGTCAGATTATTTATACTATAATCGGAAGTGATTGGCTGATGTGTTCGATGAAAGCGAAGAATATGGTATTTGGATGCGTTCAAACACATACCATTTTAGGTACATCAGTAAGGTAGGCAATCAATGTCATTTTGGAGATTAAATGTATCGGTCTCACTTTCAATTATTTTAAAACATTTTAAATCGTCATCAAATAGCAAAAGTTCACTTCTATGGAAGCAGCGAATTAGATCGTTAATGGTTTGAAAAAATTTCAACAGATTCAATTATTATCCTTTATTTTTCCTATGTGATGAAATTGTGGTTGTTCGCTAAAGGGTGGCAAGCATAGGTGGAATTGGTTTTCTTCACAAAAAAGAAGTTTCGAGCTTTCACGATTTTTACATGAACTATGACATATTACATTTAGAAAATAAAGGACAAAAATAAACCCCATGTAATCTCTGGAAGTAAATGAATGCAAACGTGCAAGTTTTCTTTCAAACGACCAACAAGAATATACTCACTAATCACTCACCATTTTTGAACTTGTTTTCATAATATGTCAAGAATTAACATATTTACATTTGACCTGTTTTCTTAGATGTAATTATGCATTATAACTGTTCCTTCATAATCTACCTGTTTCACAAGAATTGGACATTCATCAAATTAAGTTTTGTTATTAACTACCTACTATGTTATCTATAAATAACATTGTAGAATAGTTTGATGTGCCAGTTCAATTGATGAAACTATATACCGTGCAGTGTAACGCGTCTTGAATACAATTTATAGTCTGAAAATTGTATTACCTTTGAATATATAGTCCATATACAAAGGTATTACTATTATCATGGATGGTGTTGTTGATTTACATTAAGTAATTGATCAGTGTATTTATAACAAGGAATATTACCTACATGAAAATGAAATGGAAGGTTGTATCTTTCATCTTTTTTTTTTCGAGTTTGTGGAATTATCCCTCTCCCGGAACAAAGAAAATTTTAAAAATTCAAATATCATACTGAAAGAATGTAGGAAATGAAGGTAGAAAAAATTATACGCCTTGCGGAATTTTGGTTCTAACCTCTCGAAAAGTATTGCTTAGAATTGAGTATCACTTTCAGGCCAAACCTTTTTATATTCGTTTAAGAAGAAATTGGTTTTTCTATAGAAAAAGATATTCATTCTTACGGAGTCTATATACAAAGGTTACGGTTATTGAAAGGTATCTGCTTTTTATACTATATACAAAGGTATCTGATTTAGTGACACAAATTACATTAGAGAAATTGAGCTTTTCATTCAAAGATGGCGCAGAAATGTCAAAAAGGGTAGATTGGTAAAGAGAATATAAAAGTCCTCAAGTTCAGAAAGCATGTATGGAAAGCATTAATGTGACAGCTTCAAATATTCTGAAATTTTGTTAACTCTCTTTGCTGTTCAATTAATTTGATCAGCTGTTATTAGTCAGAGTAATGTAATTAACAATTTCCATTATTCTCTAAGGTAGGCATAGTGAGAGAGGACGTAATAATTACGTTGGCTTATGTTCACAACTGTTGACAAAAAAAAATATTGAAATTGTGGCATTGACAATTTCAACAAATTATGAATACTCTGACTTGTTACTTGATGAAAATTAATAACACAATCCATGATAATAATTATAGAATTTTCACAATAAATGTTATTCAAAACTCGTTTCGCTTCACGGTAGCTTCATCAGTTACTGGTACATCAATGTATTGTACAGGTAGATTTAGAAAGCACAAATTAATGCAATACCATTTCTAGGAAAACAGTAATGATGTTAATTATTGACATTTCATGAGAACAAGTTCAATAATAGTGAATGAATAACTCCCTTAGAAAAATTGAATATTTGGGTTCAATAATTTCCAGAGATTCTAGTAGTTTTGATTCTTGTCCTATTATTATATTTTCTGTAAATAACATGTCTTTAAAAGTTGGAAAACATATTCCAAAATTTTTATTTCATTTTATGTTCAGCGATTCTCGATTGAAATCTTTCCTATATAAACTTTTGGGCATGATCCACGTGTTGGTTTGTTGACCTCTGATTTGTTATCTTTGTCCATTTTTGACTTGTTCTTTTTATGTCTACCCAAGGAGTTGTCAGTCTTATATGCTATGTTGATGTTCTCTTTTGTTATTAGGGTTCGGGTTGAAGTTGTTGTTTACTGCAATTTTTCGTGGACATCGGGATGCTGTCGAGTCTTCAGATTATGTTGATGAGGGTGATTAGAAAGGTTATCGATAGTTGTGTCTGCATGGGTTGGTTTGTGATAAATTGGAAAATTATTTTTGTTGTCGATTTTTGTATTTGTGAGTTTATCGAATTATTGGTTTCTAGTTCTATTGCAAATTTTATGTTTTCGTGATAGAATTAATGTATTGAAAAATTGACTGGATTTTCGATGTGTTCCTGTAAAGCAGGCTATAAAATCGTCAATATACCTATACCAATAAATACATTTCTGGAACATTGTATGTTGTTAAAGAGTTTTTTTGAAGTTGTCCATGAAAATTACAACGAGAAAGGGACTTAGAGCATTCCCCACTATAAGACCTTTTTAGTTATATATTGTATTATTGAATTCAAAATAAGTTAAATAAGTTTGGTATAGACATACTGACAATAGCTACAGGATATCAGACGGAAATAAAATGGGTTTGTATGATTTTCGAATAGTATTTCATTTATGAGTTTTTAAGAATTTTTTGGAGGAATGCTCGGGAATAAACTTGTGACGTCGAACGAGACAAGTTTGGAATTTTGTTTTCAGTCGAAACAGTCCTCTCAATTGATTCTAATACTAGTCATTTTTATTGTAAACGCGAAACAACATAGTAGGTACCTACCTTTATTTCATTTGAAGTCTTATTGGTGTTGAAAATCCTAGATATTCTCATATTCTAGTGTGATATATGAGAATGAAAAAGATAATTTATTATCGATTTCAAAAATTATTCATTTCATTTGATGATAATTATAACAACTTATTAAAACTTGAAAATGAGGACGGCCCGTAATGTACGTTCAATTTCTCTGTCGAACACCTACTATCAATTGGAATGGGTAATTTTATGATTTCTCAAACTTTCAATCAATAGATAATGTTTTGAAAGAACACAATGACTTTAAGGGCAAAAGAACATGTCCAGAACTATTCGAAATATAACAGAAACCTCACAAGGTATCAACTCATTGAAAAATTTAACGGTAACCAGAGTATTAAGCTCACTCGTGGCCTGCAAAAATAATTGTAAATGTATATTTGATGTGCACTCATTCTGTGAGAAAAGAACAGTTGTTTTGTTATGATACACAACTTTCAACCTTAGAGAACGTTTCCGTAAAGGGTATCCGGTGAAATTTGAAGCTATTTATTTGATAAATAGCGGGAGTCGCGCATGTCGTCTTTTTGTCACATGACAAGGTTTGTAAACACCATACCGTTTGATGTTTGACATTCATTTTCAACATGGCGTGTTCTGTTATCAGTGATAAACAGTAGAGGTAAGAATATTCATTTATTTCTGTATTCCATGGGGATAATAATTCTCTGAAATGAACCTAGTAACCTCAGTTTAATTTGCTTTATTATATTCATTCAGTATCACATTTTGTTTCTATGGATATCTTCAAAAACTCTTAAATTATCGATTATTCCACCTGGGTATAATTTGCTCAGGTGGCTGGTTGAATATTTTACATAGGAATTTTGTTTAGTTACTTATTCAAAATCGGAGTGCGCGCGTATGTGCCGAATTGTCTTTTTCGGAAATATCAGAGTTGCCGATCTTTACGACGCGCTTCATTACCCCAATTGATTTAATGTTATTTTTTCATAACAATTGTTTTATCAATAACATTACGCGTGTCATTGTTTCCTGGGTGAATCTAATATTTTTTAAATACTTTGCTAAACAATAAGTAAAAGTGGAACTGTGAAACAATACGTACCTTGTTTAAAGACGATTTTTGATTATTCTGCAAATACCTTCATTGGTTGAGTTGAAGAGCGAAAGGTGGAACTATTTCAAACTCGAAGCTGAATGTTTTCTGGCAGGTTTTTTGGTAATTTATGAAGTGGTCTGAATATACTATTTGATAGTTACAGAATTGTTATGCATATATCAATATACCTAGGTGATTAAAAATAAACATATATAAGGCAGACAGCATGTCGCATGTTTATAAATTTGACATACCTATATAACATTTGTACAGATAGACTACAAAGATTTGAAACCATTTTTTATTTTTTTGTCCTTAGTCTGCTTATCAGTTGTACTGTCGCGCACAATCGTATTTCATATATGTTTCTTCGATCACATTGCGATAAAAAAGTATCCCCACTATTTCTCCCATCTAAAAAAAAATAAAACAATATTACTGAAGCTACTTGAATCGGTTCATTTGCTCATGATTGTAGATACCCACTCACCAAATACAGTACTGTGTCTATATTTTCTACTCAGTGTATTTTTTACATGTGTACTTCAAGGAGATGCGGAGAGATATACAGGGTGGCCTAGTAAGATTGCTCGGAAGTGTGACATTACAATCTTTTATGCCCTATCATTTCAGTAGGGGTATTTTTGGAGATTTAAATTACTACAGAATGTGCGAAAAAGAGAGGTTATATTGAATGTATTATGTTGACGATTTTTGATGTGTAGTTGACATCTTTTTCTAAGATGAAAGAGCCCAAAAACAAAGCAATCGTAATCCAACAGCGCTGTTTCGACCCGCCGTAGGTTTCCTCAGTGGTGCCAGACTGAACCACGAATGCATTGCTGGACGCAACTGTCCTCAAATGACAAGCTTTTGTAAGTCGAAGCGATGTCATCTCCTTCCACGAAAACACCATCTTTATGTTCGAGAGAAGTCTCAATCCACAATATCAGAGATAAAAGAGGCTCTCCAAGGCGGTCAGTTGCAAAGCCAAGCTTCGCCATCGACCGCTGACGAGATTCGTTCTGTCTTTCAATGCAGCAAGACAACAAGAAGAGATGATGCCATCTCCCTTACGATGAATCAATCTTTGCAAGTGACTGATTTGGGGAGCCTCGTTTATCTTTAATTGTCGTGGATTGAGTCTTCTGTCGATCCTTTAGATGGCGTCTTCGTAAGGATTCACTAAAGACGACTTCATGCTGAGCTTGAATGTTTTTTGAAGTATTTGTGAGAATTTTTCAATAAAGTTCTTTCAATCGATAAATATCGAGTGTGTTACATGAAAATATCTTTAGAAAAATAGGAAAGATAATAATAATAATAATAATAATAATAATAATATCGTCTTTATTATGTAGAGATAACAAATTATTACATAATTCGAAGAAATAAAATATGAAAAATCTTTTTTTTTTTTTTGCTTGAACATCACGAGGCGAGATTTTGCCTTCGGCTACTCTTACATCTAACCTCCTGATGCTTATCTAGAGTTGATAATACCATATGGCCCTATATATTACAAAATAAAAAAAAAATTTACCAAAAAACAGGACATTACTATTTTTGTTCGACCAATATTTGCCTACATTCTTTACTGTGCAGATAGTAAGGACTCTTTCATAAACTTTTCATATGCTCTCAAATTTGAGTCCCTGTACAGAGTAGGGATAGAATTGAAATGTTTGATAGCAGTATAGGCAAAGCTCCTCTGGAAAGTAGCTGTCGAATGATGTGGCATCGTGAGTAAGTCCTTGTCCCTTACATTAATAGAATGTGTATGAGATCTAGGAAGTGATCTTCGATTAATATCATTTTTATTTCTCATCATTTTATAAACATGCATGGATAGATGAAGTCGTTTACGATTTTCCATATTGAGCCATTCTAACTCTCTTAATTTTTCAGATACGTGGTCATACCGACGTAATGCGTAAATGACTCGCACGCAAAAATTCTGAACCTTTTGAATCTTATATTTAAATTCATTATCAAGACAAGGACCATACAACTGCCAAATTTGTATGTATAAAATCGTTTTGAGTTTTTGGTGAGAAAACTAAAATTTTGGACTTGGACGAATTTAATTTCAAGTTATGAGAAGCACTTTTTTTAAATATAAGTTCAAGATCATCATTCATCAAATTCTGTGCATCATTCAGGTTTTCTTTAGGAAAACTGATTAATAACTGCGTATCATCGGCATATGGCTGAACATTGCAAGCGGTTATAGATTTTAGAATATCAGCGGTATACATAATGAAAAATAGTGGGCCGAGAATACTCCCCTGTGGTACTCCTGCTTTAATTTCGACGTTGTCAGATTTTCTTTCATTTGATACTATCTTCTGTTTTCGATTCGTTAGATATGACCTAACCATTGCAAGTGAACTATCAGAAAAACCGTAATATTTAAATTCAGCTAGCTGAAGCATTCGATACTATGATTGATAGTATCGAATGCTTCAGAAAAATCTTGAAGTGTTAACACACTTATGTTTTTATCATCCCAATTAGAAATCACTGTATCTAAATTGATGGATGTAGCCATTACTACGTGGTAGAAGATCATCATGAAAAATGAGAATTAAAAGTTCCTATGTTTTTATATTATAAGGACATTTTCAAACGAATACAATAATACTTATAAAGTTTATAGTATAAATAAAGTATATAGCATAAAATTTTTGGGCCAACGTCTTTCAGTAGCTATACAACAATGCATGGTAGTCACAACTTCTGTTTCTCTCCTTTAGAGTCAAGTGATATAAGTGAAATGATTTTATCTTATAAAAATACTGACTCAGTAGGAGATGATTGTATCGTCACGAAAATCTTGAAAAGTATCATACATTAGTGAACCATTAGCATTTCTAATTAGTCACTCTATCGAACTCGGCGAATTTCCTGAAAAACTGTAAATTGGTCTTCTTTCACCAAAGAACTTAGCCTTCAGATATTGAACTTCAATGAAACCACTTCTTCCTCAGTTTTTCAGACGTGGTTACAGATGGACTCTTTTTCCAGTTGGTATCTGAAAAAAAACATCTTTGGATGATTCTCTTGTTTTCTTAATATTAGTCAATTTTCTTTTTTTTTTGTATATTTTCATATTATGCATACTACTGGAGAAGTACAACACCATAAAAAATCTTTAAGGATTACTGGTATTCTACCCTTTCACTGATATAAATAGAAAGGTGAGAAACTTCTGAAAAAGGAAAATTTGAAAAATATCAGTAAAAACTTTAGTGTGAAGATGTGTAGATTGTGCACAAATTTCATCCCAAATAACTGCTTTCAATTGTGAACTCTGAAATGGAAATACTTTTCATATTTCACGTTTATGTAGCAATGGTATGCTTTAATTTCAAAACGAATGTTTTGTGTACAAACTGAGTAAGAAGTGATTTTCGTGTAATTGATTTTTACTTCTTATCAGGTAGAATTTGAACCTCTGGCCCTAAATAAATTCAATGAAACAGTTTTCATGCGTCGCCGTGTTTCAGCACTAACCACGTTAGCATCATCAGCCAATGACTAAAATTAATTCGTTACAATTAAATTACCTTCACTTTTGTAATGAGTGTCATTTTTTCTATCAGTGTCGCATATGCTTGTATTTGATGATAGCTTTGATGAAAAATGACTCAAACAAAAGGATGTTCACAACTATCAATTTTTATTTTGAAATAAGTAAGTACCTTCAAAGGTACTTACCTATTTCATATCTATGTAAAATAAATCTAACACAATTGCAAACTTACTTCATCGCGCGTGTCGCATCGGTGGGTGTGTGAGACCTCTTGAACTTATTTTGTCGCGCGATAGTATAATTTTATTTAGTCTAGTCTCGAAGGTGAGTCTGGTTCATCTGATGACGACAATTTGATTGGTGAGAAGCGAGTCGCGAATAGTGCTGTATTTCTTGTGTGCGGAAACAGTGCGGAATGGTTTCGGGTTTATCGTAAGAATTTCTTATTCTACCTTTCAGTTGAACAGAGTGAATAAAACGTTATAAAAGTGGATTATATTTTTAATAACTCCTAAACAAATATTTTCTATACAATAATATTATTATTAGTACTCAGTTCCTAGGTTATAAAAATGATAGCATGTGAAGTAGCGATGCGATAAAAATCATGGGAAAGCGAATAAAAATGCTATGTTATAAATATATCAAATGGAATTTGAATAAAACGGAGAAGATTTTCTGTATGTAAAAGTGTATAATTGAATGTTCTATTGCAAAGCGCTTTCGACTTTCGTCATCTTCAGTGCTCACTCGTCAGGTAACAGGAAGTATCGAGAAGAGGTAACAGAGTACATTAATTTATATAATTTGATTTATATAAAAGTTGATCAGCATAAAAACCAACGAAACACTAGTTGGAGATAGAGACCATGTGGCTCAGTCAAAATGTGATATCTGATATCTGTCTTTTCTTATCAGATTTTGACTGAGCCACATGGTCTCTATCACCAACTAGGGTTTCGTTGGTTATTATTCTGATCAGCTTTTATGTAAATCAAATTTTATAAATGTACTATGTTACCTTTTCTCGATACTTCCTGTTACCTGACGAGTGAGCACTGAAGATGACAAAAGTCGAAAGCGCTTTGCAATAGAAATTTTAATTATACACTGGTCTCGGTAGTGTAGAGGTTAGCACATCCGCCTTTCAAGCGGAAGACCGGGGTTCGAATCCCCGCCGGGTCACCGTGCTGGGTAATCGCACGTTGAAAGGTAAGGCCTCGTTAATCCATTGCTCGCACAAGTTTCGACTTCTGAGGATTGACGTTCGTCAGCTGGTTCACGGAATGAACAATTTCGAACAAAAAGAACAATTGCAGTGAAGCAGAAGTGATATGGATTATTTAACTTTACAACAACACACAAATTCCATGATGTCGTAATAGAGAACATTGATGTGTTCGTTATATTGATTTATTGATGGTTTTAGCACCCGATATAAGTAAATACTCCGGAGGTGAAATAGCTCCCCAATCGAATCTTCGGGTGGGGGCTAATTCAAGGGCATCATCCTGCAGAAGTTATTCGAAAACCACTATTTCTGACAGTCACCAGGGTTCTTCCAATATCAGTCCACAGGAAAATAGCATGGTAATTCTAGTTGCTAAGAGGCCCAATAGCAACTTCAAAATCGATTTCTGCAACATTAGAGGACTCAACTCAAATATAAACTCAGTGCACCAACATTTGAAAACAAATAGTCCTCATATTCTTGCACTCACAGAAACTAAAGCCAGTGCTTCAACAAACCCCGTCAATTTTCTATATCCCGGCTATGATTTCCACCCCCGATTCAGATGTAACTTTGAAATATATTCTTTTATCAGTGGCGATCCCTCCTGTCAACTAGAGGAAATACTGGAACCCTAAAACTTTCATGTTATGTGGTTTAAAATAATATCACAGAAGATCAGTAAATTCATATGCTGCGTTTATCGACCACCACGAGAAATACACAATATAGGACACTATTCTCTTCACTTGCAAACACCATTGACTTTCTGCAAATTGTAAATTGAACTATAATACACAACCTAAAAATTTCGTTTTCCTATCTGCAGTAATTGAAAATTCATAGTGATGAGCCACCTTAGAAAACCACCCAGTATGTCTATAATTTCTCTCAAACTCTCCATAAATATTATATACATAAAGAGCAATTTAATAATTATGTGAAAATCCTATTTACTGTTGTGATATTGATTACTATATGAAGAATTTTTCAGAAACGACAAACAAAACTGCATTTTGTTTGTTTGAAATATTGTTCAAACAATATTAATGATTCTGTCCCCACTCAAAAAGAATTCTGATTTCAAATAAATATTACTTGATGCTAGAGACAGGTCTGTAAAATATTCGATAGTAATTATTCTAATCGCCAAATCGTCAATAAAGAGTAAGCAGTATTGCAAAAAAGTGTGTTACCTTTGACATATTATACAAAACCAAGTAGCTTATAGGAAGTTAGATATCTTGTTTGTCATCGAAGAGAATCCATACCAACCGACGGGACAAATTGTCGGCTAAAACGATTCCAGTAAAAGTATCTGAAAAAAATCATCCCCATGAAATTCAGCAAATCCACAAACTGAACAAGAACAATCCTGATCGCACAGAAGCTAATTTTCGAAATAATTGAGTGGAAGTATCAAAATACACGTATGTTTTCAAATGTGTTTTTGCGTTAATCAGCTGTTACTCTTCTGAAAAATCATTAAAAATCATTTTCACCCCTTAAATTCACCCCATTTCTTCCCTGGCTCTTGGATCGACATTACCTCCTTTTATTCATAAATTATTTTTATATTGTTATCAATTTTTTTACTCTTCAAAAAACATTTGCGTTGGCCTTTTGGGTGTAAAATAGAAATGGTCCGTTTCTCTCGATATGGCTTTTTTGTTTCTCAGTTATGGACTGGACTACACGAGTGATTCTACAGCTGTATTGATTACGGTAAATTTGGTTCCGATCACTTTAATAATAAAGTGCACAGCGAGAGGCACACAAATTGATTTGACTAACGGTATTAAAAATTTGACTTTCAATGAGGCTGGCGCTCAGTGTTAGTCGAACTTAGTTGAAAAAGTCACTATACCGCTCGTGAAACATTAACTTCTGATTGTGAGATTTAACGATGAAGAGTTTTTATCGAAGTCCTTAATAACCTTATTCATTTCTTCTGAAGAAGAACGAATCAAAAATTATTCATGGTATTTGTCATTATTTTATTATCCATTTCATTTTCTGTACAAGAAGTAATTCTTGGTCGATTCATCAATTCTTAAAAAGCAATTTTGCCTAATCCCAAGTTTCGCTAACCAAGTTAGCATCATCAGGAGATTTTAGGATCTAAATTCTACCTATCGAGTCGACTCATCAAGTTTCATAGTCGCTGATGAAAGGACTGATATGCTATTTAGTTATGCAAAATCAAATAGAAATCCTCTTTTGATTTTACATAACTAAATAGCATATCAGTCCTTTCATTATTTGAATACATCTTTGATATGTTCATAAACGTCTGACAGTTCTCAAGAGATATCAACAACGCATTCATTTTCTGCCATAGAAACCAAGCAAAGCCTACGCATTTAAGATGGTAAATGAATTTTATCATACCAAATTATACAACAATCGAATTTTGACCAAAAACTGATATTTTCGTTACTTCCAGGATTGAGAATTGAAAAATAAAATGAATTATAATTGATTAGAAAGAAATAAGCCTTGAAAGAAAGATTACGGCAATACAAAAATTTCAAAAACAAAAAAGTAAGAATTTTCATTGTATTAGGGTATAGTCCATCCATTCCCAATTGGAACGGCAATAAAAATAAGAGCACTACAGGGGGTGTACATAATCACTGCCCGGCAAATGGGAAATATATATACTACTAGTGCTTTTATGTTCAAAGCGTCCCTGGTACAGTCATAAAAATTTCTGGCCTGGGGCCCCTAATCGCCCAGATAGTAAACGTGCTATCAAATGTAGTTGAGGAATGAAGGCTCGGCTAGCTGAACTGGCTGAATACTAATTATTTGACCGTTTCACAATATTTCTTTATCAGTGTCGTGTGTTCGTGGGTTAGGCAAGGTAGTGAGTGGTTTTGTAAACCGATTTTTGAAAACTTTTACGCCAAAGGTTCCAATCTCATCTTTTGAACCGATTTTTGTAAAAATCTTAGTGTTTTTGGGTACTTTCATTAATATGGCTTTCTGAAGACCTTTTGAAACAAATGATAACATTACGT
>WOGR01007563.1:0-12324 GCA_015342045.1 Leptinotarsa lineolata | reverse complement strand
AGGGGGTGGAGGTATGCCAGGGGGCGACCCTGAAAGCGGCCGAGCTTTGGGGGTGGCTTCATGGCGGGACCAGTCCTTACCACCACAATTAGGGACCATCGAGGGATGGACACACGGAACAGAACCTCACCTAGCACTCAGGCAGGAACTGGGTTCCGAAATCCCTGGGACCCAGGTCTGGGAGGCCGGGAGGCCGATGCAGTGGCAATGTAGGGAAGTAGTATTTGGCGGGAGCGGAGCGCCTACGCACGCTCTCCCCACCACAACCCGAAGCGTTAGAGGACATGGCGTACTTGTTCATTATTGTAGAGTTTAATGATATTAATGTTGGTATTCGAGTTATATATCTAAATTGTTGTTGTTGTTCTGAAATTGTTCTTTCCGTTAACCAGCTGGCAAACGTCAACCCTCAGAAGTCGAAACTTGTGCAAGCAATGGATTAATGAGGCCTAACCTTTTAACGTGAGATTACCCAGCACGGTGGCCTGGCGGGGTATCGAATCCTGGTCTTCCGCTTGGAAGGCGGACTTGCTAACCTATACACTACCGAGACCACGGGGTGTAGAGGTAATGGGTAAAAATTTTTGACACTGTGTATCTAAGGTCGATGAACCTTCTGTTGCCTTATTTAAGGTAATATTTGACTGTAATGTAGAGTTATTACGTAGTTTAGTAAACATTCAAACTTACGCTGATTCAAGTTTCAGTTGGTTCAGAATATAACATCTGATTAACCATAAAAAGTAATCTCGCCTGTTTGGAAACAGCCGCTCGATTCCAAACAGGACTGTTTCGTGTTGTAACATACTCACGACGGTTCGAATTACCCATCCATCATCTCCGGTGTACTCGCTCCCGCACCGTAGAGAGGGTATTCTCGAGCGATCTGAAGGTATGCGGAACGGGTTTTAGATAATACAGTAATATTATTAGGAGCCCAAAAATTACAAATGGTGTCAGGTATGGTAGGTGAAATCCCAAAAATTACAAATGGTGTCAGTAAGTGGGGTTGACTATATTATGAAATGTTGTCAGGTATGGTCAGTGATAACTTACATCATTGTAAATGATGTCAGGTATTGTAGGTGAGATCCACATAATTGCTGTCAGATATAGACGGTGATACCAACGGTAAATGGTGTCACTAGGATTGTGTTTACGACAAGATTATTCCCTTGGTAAATAGTACAAACCACTGAAATTATGTTTAATTAGGACACAGGTAACAAGCGAACTTTATAGTGAATAATGTCAAATATATGTTGAATGAATTGAGAATACTTCCCTGATCAATACCCGCGCCGGATATTGGATGTTTTCAGAAGGTCAAAATAGAAAGGTTATGATGTATGTAGGAAATTGTTGGTGATTCTGAGAAGCGTAATGATTAACCGCCTAACCACAGCGACTATTTAAAAGTGTTATTAGCAACTTATAAGCAAGGACATACAAAAGTTTGGGAGTATCTAAATATCGGATTCGTGAACAATCCCTGGAAATAACACGGTACAGATGCCACCGAACGTCACAATGGATAACGGCGCTCCCATTAATTTGAGTTTAGAGAACCTACCCCATATTCAATGGAAACACAAACGTTAGCGAGTTTGGGAGAATTATTGAAGACACTCAGGCTTTGGCAAAATGGAACGACCATAGGATCACGGCATTAGTAAGACTCAGACTACGAGGTATTGCAAAACAGATCTTATAAGCTGACGAGTCGTTAAGAACTAAAGCTGATTGGGCAAGCCTGAAGAAAGGGTTAATAGACCAATTCGGAACTCTGAAAATTCCGAGACAAGGCAGACAAAAATTCGCAGAATGCAAGCAATACCGAGGCGAAACTTGCAGAAACTCTTTGGCCCGTTTGAAAGTAATGGCAGCGAAATCAACAGTATTAACGGGGATGCAAGCTATAGGCGACATACTGAAGGCGAAACAAGAGTCAGAGATGGTCACACAGTTCACAATGGGACTAAGAGACCCTTTGAGAAAAAAGATTTTATTTGCCGGACCTACTAGTCTGCAGCAGGCCCTAGAGATCGCAGAAAAAGGTGAAATTATAGAGAGTTTAACGAACTCCAACCATGTACGAACGTCTCACCATAATGATAATGAAAATAAATACGGAAGCAGACAGGGAGAACAGGGATACAGATATCGGCAAAATAATGGCGTCACGACGCAAAATAATTGGAATACTAGAGTTGAACGGAAATATGGGACACGCAATCAGAGAAAACAAGAAATGAATAGTTTTACGAAATGTGAATCTTGCGACAAATTGGGACACACAGAAAAAAATTGTTTTAAGAAACATGGATTATGTTATATGTGTAAAGAAAAAGGACATACGGCAGCTGGATGCCCGAGAATGAATTACCACAGCAGAGAAGGGTTAAACGAGAGACCGAATCCCGGTGTTCCCGCGATAATAGTCGACGAGGATTATGAAAGATAGAAAGGACGTCCATATCTGCGTGCACAGTCGGCGTCCAGAAGAATACCGTGACTGGTTTTAGGATGTGTTGTAACGAGCCAACGATGAGCAATGGCGAATCACGCTCAGTAATGAAGTATGAGAATATGAATTATGAAACAGAACAAGGAATGTCAAGTGATGAGAGGAATTTCCTAGGAGCAGATAGTCAAGGAAATTGGTTCAGTACTTCACTATGTGCCGGGTCTGTCCAAAATTCTACTGCATCTGTGTACCAAGGAGAATCTCGAATCGGCCTGGATTATGGTTATGCCGCAAGTAGACATGTTAAGCGTGGAGAGACAGGAGAGTTACATGTAAAAAGGCAAAAGGACCTTGGGACAAATGGACTACAAAGTAGATGCGATAATTCTCTGTTGGCAGAGCTCGGACTTACAAACAGCCCATTAGAAAACTCAAGTAAATTTTCGGAAGAGTTGAAGCGCGAATGCAGTAATAATGAGATAAAAAAAGAAGAAATTGTTTGTTCAAGAAAGAAAGATATGTAAATGCAGAGTCCATGACAGGATAGCAGGAAAGATTAAAAGCGAAACCCGAAGAAGAAAACAAGGAAGAAACCCCTTTCAGCGGTACGATTAGAAATGTAGAAAATGAATCGAGTCGAAAAAATAATGTGAAAGGTATTGGGTGAAAGCCCCACTTATTGGCACTTTGAGTATTTCTCTTCAGTGAGTCGCTCCAACCATAGGAACTATATTGATTATTTGGTCCATTCTCATTTCGAAATGTAAATCAAATATTCTAGTTTCTATGTATATAATATTCCAAAACACATTATGGAATATTTTAGTTGAGAATGGTAATTTTCTTGAAAAACTACAATGTATCAGTTATTGGCACAAATTAGTAGTTATTGGCACTCAGTTTCATGTAGTAATTGGCACTCTGTTGCAATCATCGGCACCATTTTTGTACCAATGATTGGCTGTGAAAAAGAGGCATTCAACTGAAAGTAGGTACCTAATAATTTATTCAACTTAATTTTTCGAAGAAGATGAATTGCATCTGAAAAACTTTTCATACATATTATGTTTTTTCAAACAATTGAAATGATACATACGAGTGCATTTCTGGCACTGAATTGCAAAATTCAATGCAGTGGCATTTCCAACGCATAAAAAATACAGTCCTTTATTGACTATTTCAATATTTTGAGGAGGAGAATTGTGTGGTAGATCTGTGTGTAGAGAACTCTGCTGCTCACAACTTGGAATGCAATATTCTTTTGACTTTAACACCAAAGAAAGGTTTCTTACGTGTTCATTTTTTCTAACGATTTTTGGTTTCTTAGCTTTGATAGCAGCACTCATCTGCCTCTTCCTTTCATTTTCTTCTTTTTTCTTTTCCTTTTCTTGTTTCTCCTATTTTTTATTTTCTTGTATTGTTTTCTAACTGCTCGATGTAATAATGTAGGGAAGCCTTTTCGTTTGACGCTGCCCTTTTTGCTCAGGAGTCTTTTGCCACTGAAGAAATTCTTCTATTCGTCCTCTAGAATTCATGATGTCATTCATTTCCATGGGTGGAATACTGTTAATTTCATCATAATTACATGAGATTCTTTCTGCAAGAGATCGCTCTGTTAGGGTTGAGCAGTTATTGTTATTATAATTTTCCATCACATCAATAATATGTTGAGGTGAATTATCGGATTTTTTTCTGACTTATCGATTGAATCAATCTCTCTTACTTCATTTCTCCCTGAAGGAGTATTGATGAATTCCATATCACTACTCAGAGAAGGTGTAGGTGGCCGTGTAAAATTATCATAATCCAGTTCTGTTTGATTTTCAGTAGCGTCATTCTAGGATTGATTTCACTGGAAATATCGAAGTCAAAAATTATTGGCATCTCGTTAAACTAAGCTTCTGTGACTTCGTCGGGAGGTTCATTTGGATAACTATTTTCTTCCAACTCCACTCTAACAATCGAGTCATTATTATCGTCCATGCTCACTCCTCCGTCATCTTTCCTTACAGGTATTGCAAACTTGCTAAAAATTTTCAACCAAAGTTGAAAATCTCCATCTGGATTGGATATATTTTCATCTCTTCCCAGTTTTTATTTGCTGAAGTTTTCCTGGACCCACTATGTCTCTAAAATCATTATAAGTCAAGTGATTTTCCTCATCTCTTCGCTCAATCTGATCATTGACCGGGTTTTTACCGAGACATTTGGAAAAATCAATTTTGTTTACATTTCAAAGATAAATACCACAAGCTTTGAGCCCATAGGAAATTGAAGTTGTCTTGAGCGATTCCAAAGCTTCTTTCAAAATGGGAGCAAAGTATAACTTCGTCAGAGGCATAAATGGATTCGTCCTTCTCCAATTCAGAACTGATGATTTCCATGCGTATTTCAGAGGTTTGAAGCAAGACACATCGGCAGGCTGTAGGATCCTTGTTGCATTTGGATACAAGGCAATGGGGAAAATCTGCAGTTCGGTGCATAAAAGACTGAGTTCATATGTCATATGTGTTTTATGACCATCGACAAATAAAATAACCGGAAACTGAATGTGTTCCTTGACTAGATGAGGGTGGAGTATATTCCCAATATATTCGTGAAATACTTCAGCCTTCATCCAGCCATTGTTACTTGTCCCTATGCTCCATTTGTCAAAAACACTCTGGACGATGTTAGATGGAATCCTTTTATAAGGATAGATAATCATTGGCGGTGTAACCGAACCACTATATAAGAAGGTAAACATAACTGTAAGATTAGCTTTTGCCGCTCCTTGGTCCACCTGATACACATTTTTTGAACCGCGCGGAGCAATTACCTTATCTTTATCTGGACACAGTAGGAAACAAGTTTCGTCGCCGTTATATATTCTTGTGGGGTCTTTCAATATTTTGAAAAGGTTTTTCTCTCCCAAATGATTCTCGATGGCAGTGAACCAGTTTTTGATATCAAGTTCGGAAACATTACTGCTAGCACTAGGGACTGCTTCTGGTATGCGAATAGTTAATCTTGGGTGCCTTCTCAAAAATGCCCTATGCCAATGTCTTCCCGGTGTATTTTCTTTGAATGGTTCGGGCCTAGGATTTAGATCCAGAAACTTCTTTACAGATGATTCGATATCGTTTTTTCTTATAGGAAATCCTTTTTTATGACTGTCAATAATCTATTCTTCAATTATGTTTTCTTCTTGTTCTGTTGGATATGTCGCTGGACCATGGCCAATTTTTTTGAATTTTCCATCTAATCGGTATTGAAGAGTTTGCCTGGGAATACCATATTTTGCAGAAGCTTCTTTGGTAATCCATTCAGAATATCAGACAAAGCCTTCTGCAATCATTCCTCACCATATCTCTCAACATATTTGTTTTTATTCGCAATTTGAGGCATTTCATCTGTAAAAAAAATCTGGCGAATAACTTTTTCATTTTTCAATGGAAACCGCTAATTTTTATCAAAAGATGCCGAACTGAATATTGGATTCAATCAAAACATATAACATTGCTTATTATCGATATCCTGTCTACAAATTCAGCATTTTTTACGTTTTAACGTTGTAAATTACTTTTAACCATAATTTGACAATAACTGAAATCGTCCCATTCACTCTTGTAATAGTCATTGACACAGGTGCCAATTACTGGAAACATTAACTTTTTCAGATGTAGTAGTTGGCACCCATCAAAAGTAATCATTCGTGCAAAAATAATTTGTTTTTTACCATAAACAAGGCCATTATGATCAATTCATCACATTATAACAGCGAAAGTAGATATATTGAATCAAATACCTGAGTAAACACGTCTGAAGTACTCTATTATCTAGTTGAATCAACTATTTTTTGGCATCTGCAGAACTCAAGGAACTCACAAGTTGACTGAAGGCGCCATTTGAGTTTTTATTCAACGGTTCATCAATACCAACCATGGAAATAGCGCCATCTTTATGAATTTAATTCAAATATAGTCTGTATCATGAAGAAAACTGTATAAAATGCAGTCAAATATCGGTATGCCAATAACAGGATCAGTGCCAACTATTGGGGTCTTTACCCTAAGTGAAAGGAACTAAAATTTCAATTGCATTCAGGGATCTATAAGAGACAGTAAAGCCGAAGTAAAATGGATAATGATCTAGAGAATCTCGACTTCGAAATTTGCACGAGTTTTGAAAGTCATACGTATGACACTGGCGAACGTAAGCGAGACAAGTTGACACCGGATTTCCCTAGGCGCCAGGTTAGTACCCCAGGAATGCAGAATACTAACAGTTGGGTCAACGAACCCGTTTGCCCGGGACTATTGGAAAGAAGAGTACGACAGACAAGGAACGAACGCCAGTTAAACATATGGGACGAACACCGTTCGAGTAAGCAGATAAGTGAGGCGCCCGTGGAAGAAGCAACCATAGGCGCGTACGCATGGTTGGAAAGGGATTTAGTTGTACCACCCCAGACGAAAGTGATGTGTTTAGCCTGTACTGAAAACGATTTGACATCAAGGGATTTGATCATGACGGATGACGGAAGAATTACAGTAGTGTTGATAGCTAGAGCCGTGATCCGAAACAATAAGGAAGTTCCTTCATTAATGATAAATTCGCTGGACAAAGAGATTAGGATACCCAGGAATTATAAAATTGCCAGAATACACGGAGCCGAAACTGAGGAAGTTCAACCGGAAGGAGAAATAAATATACAAATAAGAAGCGTGCAGAAGGACCACGCAAATGAAATTTTGAGCTTACTAGGATTGGAAAATGACTTGAATCCCAACCAGAAAAGGCTACGAGAACTAGTGAAAGAATATATCGACGTATTTCATACACCGTCTCAGAAACTGTCTTGTACGAATCTAGTAACACATCGTATTATTACTGAAATTGTACCCCCCATTGCGAAAAGACCGTACAGAATACCCTATCAAAGAAGACATATTATGGATGAGGAGATAGCAGGATTGTTAAAAGGCGGGATTATTAGGAATTCAAACAGCCCTTGGAGCGCACCCGCCATTTTAGTGGAGAAGAAGACTCCACCAGGACAAGAAACCCAATACAGATTATGTGTCGACTTTAGAGCATTGAACGAAGTGACGAAGACTGATTATTATCCATTACCACATATACAGGACACGATACACCAACTCAGTGGGACTAGTACATACAGCGTGATGAACCTAGCGCAAGGGTATTATCAGATAGAGATGCACAAAGATGACATCGAAAAAACTGTGTTTTCTCCGCCTTACGGGCATTAAGATTTCACGAGAATGGTCATGGGCCAGAAGAATAGTAGCTCATCCTGGTCAATATTGATGAATGCTGTATTGACCGGTTTGACAGGAACCGAGTGTTTGGTGTACTTAGATGGCATAATTATTTTTAGCGGAGGCGATATGAACGAACATGTGTTCGAAAGAATGAGAACTAGCAACCTAAAATTCAAGCCAGCAAAATGTAAATTTTTACAATCGAAAGTGAAATATTTGGGGCACATAATTTCGAAAGAAGGTTGTCGCCCCGACCCTGAGAGAACAAGAGCATTAGATCAGTATCCACAACCTAAGAACGTGAAGGAAATAAGGTCTTTTCTAGGGCTGTGCGATCTTTACCGTCAGTTCGTGTCTGATTACGCAAAAATTTCGCAACCTCTGACCTATTTGACGAAAAAGGATGTTAAATTCGAGTGGAGGGAGAGCCAAGAAGTCGCATTCCAAAAGTTAAAAGAGGCATTAGTAACGCCTCCTGTTTTGAAGTACCCTGATTTCAGCAGACCTTTTATATTGGTCACCGATGCTGCAGGCACCGCCATGAGCGGAATATTATATCAAGAATATGACAAATTTGAGTACACGATTTGTTATGCGAGTAGGACATTAAATGCAGCAGAAACAAGGTATTCTACTATTGAAAGAGAATGTTCAGCAGTAGTGTGGGCTGTTAAAAAATACCAGTATTATTTAGTAGGTCGCCATTTCACTGTAATAACTGATCACCAACCATTGTTGTATTTGCTTACTATAAAAAACCCAACTCTCGATTAGCTAAATGGAGCATGAGTTTGTTAGAATACTCCTTTTCGATTCGCCGCTGCCCTGGAAAAATCAATGCAAATGCAGATGCACTATCAAGAATTGCATTAATGAACGAACCGGCGTCTGGAACAAGTACGACGAACGGCACTGGGTCTGTTACTCCGAAACCACTCACTCGGAGCATAAAGCATATAACCCAAATTCCACGAGAGAAACCGATTATAATTCCGGAGATTATTTACGATGTGCAAGAGATTAGGCAATTACAGATGAAAGATACAGAGGTTACGGAAATCAAGAAATGAATAAGGGAAGAAATGAATGACTCGGATTATTACATTTACGAGGATATTTTGTTTGTGAAAAGACAGCTAAACGAACGAAGGGACAAGATATACGCACCCCAAGCAATGAGAGAAAATTTATTAAGGTTATATCATGAACATCCATTTTTCGGTCATACGGGACATGAAGAAAGTTTGAACGCGATTAAGCTTGATTTTATATGGACAGGAATAAGGAAAGATGTGATGAATTGGTGTAATAACTGCCATGGTTATCATTTATACAAGACACCGGCACAAAGGCCGGTAGAGATGCAAAAGGTTCGCATCCCTGGAAGAATTTTTGAAATGACAAGTATTGATATAGTGGGCCCATTAAATAAGACTCAAGACGGGAACCAATACATACTGACGATGATTGATTATTTGACACGATACCCCATAGCGATACCGATGAGGGATATAACAGCCGAAACAGTAGCTCGCGTATTTGTAGAACAGATAGTATTACAATACGGCACCCCGCATTATTTGTTATCTGACAGAGGAAGCCAATTCTTATCTCAAATGTTTGAGTCAGTTTGCTAATTATTGGGCATAAACAGGTTGAAGAACACCGCCTGCCATTCAGCCTCCAACGGTGTTATCGAGCGTTTCCATAGGAACCTCAAAGGAACATTATCACATCTAGTAGACGAGCACCAGTCAGATTGAGATAAACAATTGATGTACGCGTTAGTGGCTATACGGAACCAAGTACATAATGCCACGCAAGAAACTCTGCATTATTTGTTGTATGGACGAGATATGGTTTTATCACTCCAATTAACAACGCAGCCTCCTCGATTGAAGTATGATGTGGATAGTAACTTCATTTCAGAGTTCACAGTACGAATGCAAAAAGCGCACGAAATGGCTAGAATATCTATAGAGAAAGCAGTTACGGCAAGGAGAAATGAATTTAACGCAAAGGCAAAACTCAGAGATTATGCAGTGGGGACGAGGGTATATTTAAAAATGCCTCCTGTGACCAAGCCAATGTAACTATCCCGAAAATTGTCGCTTCGTTGGACAGGTCCGTATAGAATATTAAGAAAGTTATCCCCTGTTAACTACGAAATTCAGTTTATAAGTAGCAATAAAAGGCAAATAGTACACTCGGAAAGATTTAAAAACATTTAGAGGAAACAAAGACACTGTACCTCCCGCAGGAGATGAAGAAAATAATGAAGTATAAACCGAAGTACAAGAAACAGGAGAAGAATTGTCCGTAGAAGAATACGAAAAACGTGAATTTATAGATCGGGTACCGATTATCGTAGAATTCTCACCTGAAAGGCAAGACAGACATACTGTAAGGGATGAACCAGGGAATTATGACAATGTAGAAAGACCGCGCCCGTATTATGCAACTGTGTCGCGAGAACCCGTGGAAGAATTACCGTGGATTTCTGGTAGAAGGGTATAAGGAATTGATAAGAATTAAGAAGTAAACTATATAAAAAGGCCAAGGTATATTTAGGAGAAACAAGAAGTATCGATAATGATTAAAGTAATGATGGAGTTTGGTTAAGCCGATATCAGAAAGGTATTTGAGCTATGAAAAAATTAGGTTAGAATGAAATTAGGAGAAGCCAAAGGTTAATATCAAATCAAGGATGAGAGAAGGATGAAATTAGCAAACGTTGGACGGAATAGTAAGATTAAATAGGATAAAAATAAGTACATTATGCAAAAAAGTAGTAATTTGTAAATAAATTTGAGAATAATAGTCTAGTCAAGAAGGATAAAGTATTAGAAAACGATGTCTACCGAGCAGTATGATTAAGATATGAGTTTGTATAAACGGTTGAGTCGCTAAGACAAAATAATCTAGTCAAGGAGTAAGATAAGAGGAAGAAAACATTAATGAAGAACTGTCGTTTGCAGTTATGGTATCGGCGGCGCAGACGGAACACAGCGTTCAGGCGAAAATGATCGCTTACAATTGCGAGAACCCGGACACAAATATAACGGCAATTTTCTTGAAGGATGTATCTGAATGACCCGAAATACCTAGCGCCTATGAATCAAGGGATGTAAGATTGTTTGTGTTAGAGAAAAAAGGTATGAGCACATTAACGTGTGAGCATGCCTCATAGAAATCTCGCAGATCATGACGAAATGTGGGATGTTTTCTCACAATTCTTTGCTACCCGATAGTTTAATATCGTATGTGCATACCATAGGGAGAAAAGAATGTATAAAGCTGCATAAAGTACAAGAATACAGGGGTTTTGTTTCATCTGTTATAACGGTACGGCCTAATACGACACAAATTACGTCGGTCGTTCTGGCAAGGACACTAGACGACGACAGAACGTGCACAGGTACCACTTATTATTTCCGTGAGAAGAAATACGAAAATTTAGTAGTAACATCCAATGTTAAAATAACATTGAGGGATTTTTATGCTTTAGCTCATTTAGATTAAAATTTCATCAGTTTGATAAACGACCTCAAATGCGAGTACAACGAAGGATATTGTATAGATGTCTTCGCAGGAGAATTGGCTTGGGAACCCACGCCAGAGCCGAAGTGTAGGAAATACGAGAATTTGTACGAAGGCAGAGCTACTATGATTACTGAAAAAGTGGATCCTCAATTAACACAAACATTCGTGGTTATTGAGGAGCGAACCCGACTTTTTGTTTTGCAACTAGTAGAATTATGTAATTATCAAACTTGGATCACCGAGCACCCTAGTATATTAGCAATAGAATTGAGAGGAAACGTATCGTACTCACATGTAGATTGGGAAATTGCGAATGGAAACCCTAATTTCTATTCGATTACTTATGTAAATTCAAAATTCTTGTATATAGAACAGTCTTTCAAACGCAGTTTCAATTATATGTTGGCAGATGCAGTGAACAGAAGGTGTTTACTTAGACGGAAAGTACTTGTTAATTGTTTAGCCATCGCCCGTCAGTCAAAAGATGAGGCCGCCTTAATTTTGAGAACTAAGCCAGGATATATAGCTAAAGTAGCGGGAGAAATAATATATTTGATGCGTTTTTATCTGTCATAGTATAAATTAGGCGTGATAAGTTATTTTATCAAGAATTTCCTGATAACAACCAAAGTTTATTTATGGCCCCTGTATCAAGAGTATTACAGAAGTTTGCTCAGCAGGTAGAGTGTTCACCTGTCGTACCCCCAGTGTTCCATTTAAACGGAAAATGGATAGCATTTGATCCATACCCTAGTATAGATTAAATGGTCATTTGATGTTTCTACATCACTGAGTAATGTGGGACATTCGACAATTTTAAAAGAGGAATTTTTGAAAAGATTTCGTATCGTATTGCTGAAGAGCTTTTGCAATGGAGGGTCCTTAAAATGAAATGCGTACGTTTGTTGTGGATCAATGTAATCTTTAGGTAATTTGACTATGTTATTTTCAACGTTTTTATTCGGTAATGTGACATATGACCGAAAATTTTCGAAAACTTTTTCGATCTTACATCTGAGTTTTTCTATATCCCCAAGTGTGATGATT
>WOGR01007562.1:0-12325 GCA_015342045.1 Leptinotarsa lineolata | reverse complement strand
GTGGGAAAAGTAGGTGATGCCTTTCCCAGAAAATCGACTGTGGAGTGGGACGCAAATTGTTCAGCTAGTAGATTTACTTTTTCTATGGCTGTTATTGCAATTGAACCATCCGCTTGTGTTAGTGGTGAAATTGTGGATTTCGTTTTGATTAACAGCTTTAGCTACCGACTAGAAGGATTTATAGTTTACGCGGTATGACATTCATGGCAAAGCGACCATAAAATAATTTTTTTAAAGCAGTAATTTGAGTATCAAATTTTGAATTACTGCGTCACATGCGTTCACCTATTATTACTTGTTCTAAGTCCCACTTGAATGTTATCAGATTTGTTTTAGAAACATTCATTTTAGAAATATTCAATTCACATCAGTTTTTCATTTTTTCTAAATCTAAGTGGATAGATCGAGTCAAAGTACCAAGGTCTTTATTACGCCAAAGTACCGTGGTATTATCCGCAAATAAGGTAAATGCTCCAGATATGTCAAGTTTTGCCGTATCTTTAATATATAGCAAAAATATAATTGGGCCTACGACTGACCCCTGAGGAACTCTGCGTACAAATTTCCCACTATCAATGTTATTTTTTAATTTCTACCTGTAAGATAAGATCTCAACCATTCTAAGGCTGTTCCCCGGAATCCATAATGGAAGAGTTTTAGTAGAAGGATTTCATGCTCTATGCAATCAAATGCCTTGGAAAGGTCCAGAAATACTGCCGCTGCAACTTCTTCATCATTTAGGGTCGTGTAGACGTTTTCGAGGAAATGAAAGATGGCACATGCATGACTAGATCAAAGCAGTCTAACAAGTTATTGGGTGTTAATGTATCAGCGCCTGTTTTGTTTTAGTAATGTATGTTGAAGTTTCCAGCTGAAATTTTTGATGCAAGTGGAGGTAATTTTGATAACAAGTATTCCAGTCTTTCTATAAACATTTTATGATCTGATAAAAGAGGCCTATAGTCACATGTTGTGAGTGGACTAATGAAAATTCAAATTGTTTCACCCCAATCAAATTGTCAAATTTATCTATATTTACAAAAGGAAAAGTTTTCAAAAACTTTTGTTTGATCGTTATTGAGGTTACATCCGAAAGATTTTGCTGATCCAGAAAAATATTCAACACATCAGTTTTGTTACGTAACGATTAATTAGTTAGTAACATTATGAATATGAAACAGTATTGAAAGTTAATGTTTTTATCATTCGAATTCGACAATTCTAGTTCTAGGTGAATATTTCTACTGATATTCTCGATCTAAAATGAGATTATTCTAGTTCCCCAGATTATGAAACTTTCGTCCTATTTACCCGAACTTGTAGGTCTCACCATTTTCGATATAACCACAGCGGGGTTAGCTAAAAAAACAACATGTACATGGAAAATGGAAAACACTGTAGCAAACGAAATTCAGCACCAACACAACACAATGACATAAAACAAACGGGGCTTTTCAAACTTGTGAACAGAAAAAGGCCGCAGGGGTGCAAATCTGGTAAATATGGTGGCTGAGGCATGATTATGGTGTTGCTTTTAGCCAAAACATGACGAGTGAGCATGTGCAATAGCATGATGTGAAAGCCGTGAATTTTTTTCCACTATACCAAATATTTTTTCGTATTGCTTCTCGCATGCGGCGCATAATTTCAACTTATTGACCGTATGAGTATGTGGTAAGAACTCCTGATGCACTACTCCACGGCAATTGGAGAAAACAGTGGGCATCAATTTCAAAAATTAACTCTATACAAGGATGTTCAGATTATATTAAGGTAAAAAGGTGAGTCATTTCTGAGAATTTGGTGCCTTTTATTTTGGAATCATAGTATAGTTGCTTTGCAGTGAAAGCTGCAGAGTAAAAAAAAATCTTCGACACGTTTCGAATTCATCTTGTTCGACCTCAATTTCAGCACTCGCAGTGTTCCTTGCCTCTCTGAGAAAATATCTCCTAGAATAATCGAATTTTCCATTTCTCTCTCATCGCACGGCATGCTAGAACAGAATAAATATACGAGCCAGCGTCGTCTATTAGCATTATTTTACCTGTGATTGCCAGCTTCGGCGGCAGCTCGTTGAAACATAAGGACGCAGTGCAGCGTCGCGACGGCCGCGCTGGCGCCTCCTAGCGCCGCCACCCGCGTCCTCACACTTCATTATCAATTGATTGTTTTCGTTTATCTGACTGGGTAAACCGTGGCACAGATTCGATCGGATGAAATTGAATTTCGGGTGAATGATGGTACTCGTACCGTTTTGAGAGATACATTGAAAAATATATTCAGAGAAGTATGATTGAAGGTCTCGAGGATAGTCCATAATATTCTCACACATACCGGACATACTACTCAAGGATGTTGTTTAATGACGAATTCCCATACTAAAACACTTTATGCAATAGAAAACCACCATCGATAACAAAATGACTTCTGTGAATTGGTCCAGTGGTGTAAAAACATTAAACAAAGACGTCTTAGTACCTTTCCTCATGCCATCCTCAGCGAATAATTCCAATGGAAAAGGTGCTAATTCATACGCAATATATTGTTCAATATCGCCAACTGTTTCTCTCGAAATACACATCCGTTGAAATAGAAGTAAGGGATTGATGACGACAGGAGATTTTTCTACTTCAATAGTGCTTGTCGTAGCACTGAAGGAAGAACCTTTGATTTGAGACTAAATGACAGTCCTTGAAAATTGTACGAATTCAACAAAAATTTTGTAAGAATATATTTCCAAAAAAAAATCAAAAATAAGTTACACATTTCGTTTCGACCGGATTCTCATGAACATTGACGAACCCGTTCAACTTTGGAGCGCTGTAACAGCGTTTTAAAAAAATGAAATTGAAAAAAATCGTAGGGAAAAATTTTCCTCAAAACGTCATCTTCAAGATTGGTCTGAAGTAACTTTTTTGTAGAATGTATGAAAAAAGTTATAGAGCAAAAAAAAATTTAATAAAAATTTTCTCACTTTTTTGTTTATAACTCCTCTAATTTTCAATTGAGGGCAAAAAATTATATAAACATATTTGTAGGCAAAAAAATTTTCTACAAATTTTGATTCTGGAAATTTTTTGTAAGACGCATAGTTTCCGAGATATCGCGAAAAAAATGTTTTCACCCCTTTCTCCAAGATGGCAACCGGGTGGCGACCCCACAAACTTGAGGTTAAGCTTCTACTGACCCCCCACACATGTCCCAAAAATAAAATTGCGTCTTCTAAAAAATGCAAAGCTCATGTAACATTTCAATGGACTAAGAGATTTTCTCAACATTTCATAAACACTACCAGAAAAACTGCTTACTACATGTAAAACACGCTAAACGCTAAATTCCCGATAAATAGGTATTGACGCTGTGACGCCTGCTAATTATTACTCTAATTGCTTTAAAATCAAGTTCAAGTATTCCAGATAATTATCGTGATTAAACCATATCCACTTAACCTGTAATAAAATATAAGCTGTCGTTAGTTAACACCGCAGAGATGATCCAAGTAGACTCTCACTTTGTGGTAGGTAGCTGTTTCCTTCCGGTATACCCTTTATCAGCCAACTGGGTCGTGAATAGGGGCGAGTGGGGTCAGAATATGTTTGTTTATTGAAGGGAGTTTGTGAATATTTGATACTTTGATGCGGTTACGAGAAGGGAAGCCTTTGTCGGATATGCTTTGTTGGATCTGGCCAAATTATCAGCAGTAAATTTTACTGAAATGAGGATTTCTCATTGTTGAATTTACCCCTGAAGGAAATGGACAGATTACAAGTGATAAGAATATTATTGAACAGATACAATTTGAATATATCAAAAATACGCGCCGGACTGTGGGTGCTCATTGTTTTGAGGTTTAACTCAGTACACATCGAACTTCACTGTTTAAAAACTCTTTCATTTGGAGAACTGCATTTATGTGGAATAAACTTCATGGGAGCGTTTTTCCAAATGGATTTAATCTTCAGGATTCAATTTCCCGTATTGCTTGTGGTTTGTCCTTGAAAAAATGCTGTTGACAAGTACCTAAAAACATCAATATATTGCTAATGAAGAATTTCTATGCAGTAATTATATTTCGAAAGTGATAAAATGCAAATCCGAAACACTATAGGTACAAAGGAAAAATTCTATTTTTGAACTTTTGATATGAAAAATAATAATTAATAATAATAAATATGCTTTATTGACATAGCCTTGTTTGATATTGCTTTTTTTAAGAAGAAAAAACCATAGTCAAGTATATAAAATTAGAAAATATGCTAATAGATTAATAAAAATATCTATTGATTCAAGATTAATGTACAATCTGCAAATTCAAGTTTAATAAGATGATTTAAAACACTTTTCTTTGCTCGGAACTAGGACCAGTATGAGCGGGAGTGGCCAACTGTTTCGCTTTTTAAGCCTGGCTATCGATATAATATCGAAGCCCTTGGCTTTCAAGTTATCCTCGATGTCTCTGGTTTCGATTAATTCGGGAACTCCTCGAAACGCCACTCTTAAGGGCTTTGCTTCTTGCATCGAGTATGTGTGATGCGGTATTTCCTCTTCATCAAGTATCTCGATTATTTTTCTATAATCGTCCGGACCTGCTGGTTGGACTTTCATGCCGTCATTAGTGTTTACCGCCTTCGCAATGTTAACATTCTCTCTGGCGGCTATTTCGTTGAATCTCGTCCATTTCTGACGGATAGTGATAGGTGGAGTCATCGTATTTTTAGAGGCCTGTGATACTGCAGGAGCCTTGTTGTCTTCGGTGGGGGTGTTCGTAGCCTCCAGAATTTCCATTGCCTCGGGGGCTGGATTAGCGTCGCTTGTCGATGGCATATTGTTCACATTAGATTTCCCTGGATTTCCCTGGATGCAATCCAGCAACTCCAGGACATGCTTAGGGATGGAGCTCCATACACGAGAACAATACTTCGAAGAAGGTCTGATCTGAGCTCCATAAAGGTGTGTACAGTTTTCTGGTTCAGAACAGTGTTCCAAATTTTTGAGGAGTATTCTCTACAATTCCAGCGACATGATTATGCCAAGACATCTTGGTGTCTATTTTGAATCCCAACAAACTTATCGAAGCAGAAAGCGGAATTGTCTGTCCTGACATTATTATATCCGGTTCGGAGGCATTTATCTTTTTGAAGAAAATCGATGCCTGGGTTTTCGTTGCATTGAATTGAACATGGTTACTTCCACCCTGCTTCGAAATCACCTCTAGACCCTCATTGAGATATGCAACCTCCTGCTGCAGGTGAATAGGTGCATCCGCAGCCGATGTCATGGAATCCAAATGAAATAACAAGACAAGTGTGCTGTCGTTAGCAAGGCAATATATTGGATTCTTATTTTTTCCAATGAGTCGTAGAAAAAAGAAGGTTGGAGACATGAATAACGCCTTTGCCTATGTTGGCTAAGTCCAAAAGCCATACAACTGGCATATTTCCTCTATCTAACGCCACCACTGTCAGAGGAACCCTTACTCCTCCAAACTCTCCCCCCACCTCGTGCGACTGCCGCGTAACGTCAGTCACACGAGGGGACGAAATCAGCGGGGCAGAAGACCCATTTCTTTATTATCCCAAAAACATTAATACAATACAAATTTCATTCTCCATTTCCCGCCTTTAATAAAAAAATTACAATTATTATTCGAAGCATACAACATCAAAACGCCGGAGTTGCGTACAGAATACCAGCCCACTGACTTGCCCCGACTGCCCTCAGTGTGCTGGTAAACTGAGTGCTGGTAAACTGGCAGCTTACTCGACTCTCTCATCCTTCACCACACTTTCTGGCCATTCATTGACCATTCTTATTCACTCATTCCGTCTCCAATTCATAAATCTCAATGTCATTTCTCCGTTCGTTCGCTCCAGATTCTCCTTCCACTCACGCCACCCCGTTCTATTTCCATCCATGCATTTCTCAATCACATGCTCTGCTGCTTCAGGCTCCCCATACCCACAAGGGCATGGCAAGTCCGGGCCCAAGTTAAATCTGGCCAGGTACCCCGGGAAATTGCCATATCCCGTGAGTAGTTGTACCGCCTTCCGCGACAGGCCTAACCATTCATGCCCGTCTGTCCTGCAAAATCTATAGAACAGTCGTCCAGTCATTCCGCTCTCCCATTCTCGTTGCCATTCTTCTCTGATCCTCTCTTTTATCATTTTTCTCTCCTCACTCTCACCTTCCATTCTCTTCACATTCAAGGTCACACTCTGACTGTCCATCCCCTTCGTCGCTGCTTCATGGGCTTTCCTGTTTGCCAATATTATAACCTTCATGTCCTCTCTGCCAAACTTTCTGGGTAAGTGCCCCCTTCCATTCCTTTCCTCGATTATAAGTTGAATCCTCACCACCCTTTCGTTTCCTCATTTCCCTACTCTGATTCTCTCCCCTGACATGGCAGGGTCGCTAATCACCCTCTCGATCGCAATCAGCTCTACCTCATTCACACTGCCCTGTTCGGAGATTCTCTCGTTCCCCGTTATCTATTCAATCTCTCCCCTTTTGTACGCCCATCCTATACCCATTCTCTCTTCCTCCATTCTCGCTCCAGCATCCATATACACTTCATTCACTCCTTCGTCCTCCTCTTCCTCCAGCAACTTACCTTGCATCCACGGGAGTATACTATCTGCTCCTTTCACCCTGTTCTCAACCTTTCTTAACCCGTTCACTCTCCATTCTTGGTGTCTAACTGTCGCTTCAATATGGACCGGTGTCATCCCTGTAACTACGACGAGCGCAGCAGATGGCGTTGTCCTAGCATCGCACGAGGCTATAAGGAATGACATTTGTGCCGCGCTCAGCTGTCTCCTAACCCGACTGTCGTGTATCCTACTCCCCCACACTTGTACTTCATACAAGGCTGCAGGTTTTGCTACTCTTTCATAAATCATATGCACACATTCTCTCTTTAGCCCCGCATTCCTCCCGGTCCACTTCCTCAATTTCCCCGCTAGTGCACTGAGTTTTTCCCTCGTTTCCTTGTGGTGTTCTATGAAGAGCAACCCCGTGTCCATCACAACTCCAAGGTATCTCACATGCATTCTTAATTCCATCTCTGTCCCATTCATTCTTATGACCGGAGCTCTTTCCTCCCTGCTGGCTGGTATGTACATACATTCGGTTTTCCTGTTATTGTATCCCAGCCACATCTCCTCCTCCCATGCTTTGCACTCGTCCCATACTCGACGATGACCAGCCTCTGACACCGTTTCAGAGACCGTCCCACAAGTGACTGTTCTCTCTCCCATGAAACTCATGCAGGTTTTGCCCACATTTACCGGCATTCCCATTCTTCTCATACTTTCCTCAATTGCTGGTGCCCACGCGGTGTTAATGGCGTATGACAGGTCCAACGCCACGACCAGACTGCGTCTCCTTGCTCTCTTATTCTCTTTTATTCTATTCACCATTTTCTCTACTGCCATAACGTTGTCTATTCCTTCCCTGAAACCATATTGGTTCGGGAAGACCTTCTTCCCTCTTTCACCCCATTATTGGAGACAATATGGATCTCTGGGGGAAATCAGCGTTGATGGTGAAAGATTCGAGAGATATCCATCAACGGCCACTTGCAGGGAACATTCTTTCAGGATGCTGGAGAGCCAATCACAAAAATGATCCGATAAGCTATAGCATCGGAGTTTGGCCAGCAAACCCTCATGCCACACACGGTAAAAGGCCTTAAAAATATCAAGCGCAACAGCTTTCCATGTTTCTCGATTGCGTTATTCTAAATAACGCAATAAACCATACGATAGAAAGTGGCCTGTTGATCTTTGTTTCCTCAAGCCATATTGATGATCGCTGAAGATGTTAGCAAATAATTATAAAGATGGGTAGAAAGCCAAAACCGTACTTTTCTAAGAAATAATCTCTCCTAAAAAAATTACCCTTTTTAATTCGAAAAATATTCCTATGACTGGGATTAAATCAAATACACGAATGGATGTCATTACGTACTATCATCGTCGACGACATTCGTGACAGCAAGTTGTGATCAAGAAACACGTCAGTGTGAGATTTTCACTCAAGATTTACGGAAACGCTTGTGAAGGCACGCCTGAAGAGCCTAGGATTAACGACGTGTTACCTTTTAGCATGCGATTCCTGGGTACATATTTGTACTTCGCTTACCTAATGAAATCATCATTAATTTTCCTATTTTTTTCGAAATATTGTAGAACTTTCCAAAGCTCTATCAATGATAATTCTATCGCCCTACTTTTTCCTACGTGATCGCTGGTCGGTCTGTCGATTCGTCTGCTTTTGTGCGTTCCCGCTGTTACATCCTGCCTCGTGAGAACAACACACCACCGAACAACTTTTCAATTGAGAGTCCGTGGGAATGAATGACTTCTGAAATAGGGTGTGTGTGTGTGTCTGTACGAGTATATGCATCAGCGTACGAACTGTTAGTTTTTTACGTTTATCCAGTGGCGGATTATCTATGATTCATAAGCTAGTATTCATGTTCTATGGCATTATTTACTTCCTGTACGTTTCCTGGTGAAACTAAAGCATTGCGGATGTTTCCAAAGAAGTATTTTTTATTATGGCTTACAATTTTTCAACCTTCTCTATTCCGAAAGATTGAGTTTCCAACTTTTTTCCAAATGTAATAAGTCATAGTCGTAGTTAACTCATGCTCCTCTGCTCAAAGATGGTTTGTGAATGTGGAGACAAACTCCACATTCACAAACTTCTTATATGTTCTTTCATTCTGGGAAAAGGTTCCTCCAGTTTGACCAATATAAAGTTTTGGATAAGAACTTGAATACTCCTGATGTATCCGAAACTCAACCTAGTTTACAGCCAATTTACGACAGTAATGACAAACGCAGGTCTTTGTTAATTTTTGGTCCCTAAATACGAAAATGATAGTGAAGATTTCCTAACATGTATGATTTTTGAGTTACGATTTTTTTCACAAAAATTTAATGAATACAACATTTTAATTTTGCTTCTCGTCTACAACAAGTTTGAAAGCCGTTCTGCTCCATAATGGTAACAAAAGATCCTCTATTTCTCTTGCACATGCAGTTGCCATGAAGGAAACACACGAAAGTATGTCACTTATTCTGAATGGAATAAGTTATAATATGTATAAGTGGCAAATATGTGGTGACCTAAAAATCATAGGACTATTACTAGGTCTTCAGGGTGGATTTACGAAGTTTTGCTGTTTTCTTTGCCTTTAGAACAGTAGAGCAACACAGAGCCATTATCAAGTAAAAGAATGGCTTGCAAAAAGGTTATGCACAAAAGACTCCATTTGAATGTTTTTTCATGTGTATTGTAAATAATTATCCTCAAAATATATTGGTTTTTACTTGTTTTAATCTTATATTTCCCTATAATATGTGAAAACTTTTGTATAAAATGAAAATAACTATAACTCAAAATCTATACGTGATGGAAAATTTTTGATGTTGAATTCCCGGTCAGGGTGCTTCAAACTCTCATGTATAGCCATTACAATATTAGTCGCAATTTTTTTTTGTAGTGAATTTGATCACAGTATTATTTGTTCTGTAAGCCACAGGTCCAAGTCATTCTTTATCAAAAAAACCAGCGATGTTGTTGGCAGGTTCTCAAGAGTAAGTCAGTGTCTTCTGACAATTATTATCTTTTCTGGAAGTGGAATAGAGCAATTGAGTTTGTGAAGTTTTCGAAAGAAATGAAGTACTTGAGAGAAAAACCTACAATTTTTCGATAATCATGCCATTTTTCACGGAAATATGTCGTATGTATTAGGTGTGAAATTACCGCCATTTTCAGTGATAAATAAGCGTGTCAAGTTGACCACAACGGAAGGAACTTCTTGCTTGATAGCTTCAAAACCGACACCCTAACAGAATCAAATAATAATTAACGACATGCTCTAGTGGTTGGTAACTTGTATGGTAATTTAATGAAAATGGAACTGTCGTTTGTTTTGAAGCAACCATACAAGACGCCGACAACGTCGTTTCGTTCAGGGATAAGACTAATTCAGAGGCGTCACAAGGGTTAATGAGATTGGGTGAGTCGTCTCAGGTTCATTTCAGTTTCATGGAATTTTGAATGGATATTCCGTATACGAGGGGATAAATTATATTTCGGGAATAGCAAATAATAGCAATTTTTTTTTTAATGAAAATGGCTTTATTATTTTTCGTTGCATTTGTCAAAGCGGTTTTTCCAATCCTCTTGAGACACCTTCAAAACGTGGTTTTTGAACACTTCAACTGCTTTTTTGGCGCACATAAATTGTTGACCACGCATTTTAAGTAGATAGATCGATAGATATAATTTATTTATTCTTTCTGCTACATCACATAGATGGGATTCGTCAAATTAAATCTTGATCTGATACTTATAAAAGTTATTACAAATAGTATAATATATACGATAGGTTGTCTTTTATGTTTCGTGATTTGGCAATCCTAGTGCTGCAATCTGGCAACTGACAGCTCTATCGAGAAGTTGGACATTTTTGAGGTTATACGTACTCAGAACGTTTTTACAAACGAGCGCTATTTGTGTTGTTTACAGTAACTTAAAAGATATATCTCGGCCCAAAAATGGATTTAAATTGTGAACATTTTCGTGCGATCATTTTTTACAACTTTCGACGTGGATTAACTCAGCAACAGTGCATAGATGGACTTAATTCAATCATGGCGATGAAGCTCCATCAAGGACCAGTGTTTATCGATGGTATGGTGAATTCAATCGTGGTCGTAGTTCACTCCAAGACGAATTTCGTGAAGGTCGTCCAAAATCAGTTGTTCCGAAAACCATTGATGCTGTGCGCGAACTGATATTGCAAGATCGTCATGTGACCTATCGTGAGATTTAGACAACCTGAGGCATTAGTGGAACCAGCATACATTCAATATTGCATAAATACTCGACTGTCAAAAAAAATTGTCCGCGTTGGATTCCACATAACCTCATTGATTCCAGTGAGGTATTTGCTTTTTCAGCTGCAGGAAAACCCGGAAAAACCTGCAGCACCACATCATCTGAAGATCTTGATTTGCCTGAAGAACAATATTCTCATAGATGAAGCTATTATAATGAGGTTAGTTGAAATGGAACATAAGCCTACAATATACCTGGCATTTGTCAGAACGTCATTATGGGTCGATAGCTTGAAATACTTCTCCATGCATTAGTCCTGAAATGATCAGGAAGTGGTTCAGCAATATGATTAAAAGAAAGTGTGAAGATTTCATTCTTTGTTTGGCCTGGTCTAGGCGCTTTGGTGTTTTTCAAACTTACCCGAAAGTATAACGTGGAGTAGATTTTCCTGTTCAAATAATGGTCATTCCACTATGGAAGTTTGACAAACTGGAGAGGTTCAGATAAATATTTGGTAAGAAATGAATGATTTGTTTCCAGTATTAAATATCTCTCTCTCTCTCTCTTCGTCTCCGTTTCCATCTACCTGAGATCTGAGATGAATATGTTGTTCACGTGCATTTCCGTAATAAAGCGGCTTTGAAGTAAATGATTCATTTGCATACAATTACAAGGTTTTCATTAAATATTCTACCTCTCGGCTCACCACCAACACTAATAGAATAGCAAACTGACGTAATACGTTGCTTGCAGCTCTCTCATAATAACTAATTTTTGTCAATACTGTTATCATTATGGTGTGAAATGATTTGCATGTGAAGGAAGTCATGCGGAATTATGTTATTAACATCGAACGTTTAGGTTTGGAATAATTGCTAGTTGGGTGATGCGATATTGAGCTGAAATCTCTATATAAGAGGCCCTTGGAACTTGTAATCTGACAGAGTGGGTTACTGAGCAGGTTGAATATTTTCGAAATATTATTTGGGCAAGTTAGAGGGTTACGGTTTCAGCAATATTATCACCGACTAAATCAAAGGTTCTCAAACTTATTCTGTCTATCGCCCACTTCGAGAATTAATTATTTTCTAGTGCCCCCAAGTTTTTTTTATACTTTACTACATCTTAAGAATCACAATGGCAGTCATTATTTCAATAATTATATTATGTGGGCCATGTGGAAATAAGACTTTCTGATGAGGGTAATGTAAAACAACATTTTGTAAAATTAGGAAAACTTTCATTCATGTTATTAAAACAAACATTTCAATTTGAATGTGATGTGAAGGATGAATTTGATGATTTTTTACAAGTTTGTTGATATCAGGCTCGAATTTACTCAAAAACTGCCGTAAGTCACCGCGTTCGGTAATCTGCAACCGATTTCTCTTTTTAGTTAGCAACGTTGCCACAGCACTAAATCCACGTTCACACAAATACGATGATGGGAATGCTATCAAAAATCGTTGAA
>WOGR01007560.1:0-12326 GCA_015342045.1 Leptinotarsa lineolata | reverse complement strand
ATGCAATGTTGCTGAGTTAATCCACGTCGAAAGTTGTAAAAAATAATCGCACGAAAATGTTCACGATTTAATTCCATTTTTGGGCCGACATAAAAGGCAACCTATCGTATCATGGGGATGGTGTTTATTTATTGCAGATATCACTTAATTACATCATCTGCTCCCTAAATCCAACGGTAGATCTTGATATGTTCTTGGTATTTGACCTATAAATCGATTTAGTAGGTAACTAATGGATTTACCCCACCAGATATTTGATTTACGTGATTTGGGAATTTTGATCTCCATTGACATGGTTCGTTTAGGTTCTAACTGAGCGATTCTTGGGTGAACTAGCGCTTCCTAGTAATGCCGTTTTGTGGCCACGGGGCAGACACCAATAGCCTCAAAAGACGATTATACTCATTGAACAGGTTCTTGTGAGTGCCTATCCCGGTAATGCTCCTCCTGGGGGACGCAATATGCGGGATCCAACCGAATATGATTTTAAATGTCGCTTGAAGAGTCGAATGTTTTCCCACAACTTGGGATGGCATATCTCTTAGCCATTGATTTCGCATCGTTTATCTAGTTTGCATTATCGCTGTACTAAATATTCCATGATATGACTCTAGCTAGAAACAACCAGACGAAAGGATTTACAGTTTCGCTAATAAACTTTTCGTAAAAGTTGATACTTTGTCTTTCAAGACCTACAAAGTGATACTGATCTTGCGTGAAAAGGAATACGGAGTCTAACTCATACTCATACTCTAATACTATCATGAATATGAGTTATTCAAACAATTCTTGCAAGGCAAAGAAATATTTTTCTAATAAATAATTCTTTAATGATTTTTTGAACACAGAGAAACTATTCAAGACTTTTAAATGATATGGAAGCTGGTTATATAGCTTTGGACCAATGTATTCCAGTCTATATGTCATCAACCGTCAGAGCGAATCGTTGATTAGCCAAATTCTACGATTAGCCATGATGGTTTCACGGCTTCGATTTTCAAGCCTGTATACCAAAGCTATGTTTCGCTAAGTTTGACACTTGGTACGTGGGCTCGGGCCAACCCTATTTTCATTCAAGGAATCTGGACAGCTACTTGTAAGTTAGGTGTGCTAGAAGGGAACCTGAAAAAGGTAAGACATGATTGAAAAAATACGCTTTTCCCCTTTTCAGTGCTAAGTCCTCCTTCCGAATCCTCAACTGCGTCCTATTTCCGGTCTCTGAAGTCTCGAGAAACTGCTTTGGACCCACCTTCACGATACGCGTTTCCCAGTTCCTTTCATAAGGAACTATATCCTCCGTCATATGAAAAAACCCAAAGGGAAATACCTACCTAAAAGAGAAAAGTTGACCTAAAAAAGTCATGCTCAAATTCTTTATATTGGGTTCTAAAAAGAAGCTGTGAATTATTCAATTGTAGAAAAATCCAATTAATGCAAATCGTCCATTTTTCATTATCCAAATCTATAAGTTAGCTCGTATCTATCTGATTTGTATGAGTGCTAGAAGTCTAGCACTCTAGCTTGAATAGACGCGGGTAAGACCGTTCCTTATGAGGGAAAAGTGTTTTCAATAGATTCATTTCATGCCAGTAGTTTAAAATTCCAGCTTGATCTGAACGGTTTGTAGAACTTTGTTATATCCTCCTGATGGGTTGAAATCTGCTGAATGTATTAAATGAATAAACGAACTGAAGTCAATGCACAAAAAAGATTTTCTGAAATCTAACACCAAGTCTGAAACTCCGCAATCGACTCCTCTTCCGTGATGCGGACCAACGTTAGATCGTTGTAGTCCTACGGAGCATGTGTGAATTCGTCATCGACCAGCGGCATTGCCAATTCCAAGGATATTTCCTGAATCTCAACAAACTGAAAAATATGACTTTTCTCAGGATCAGTACAACACCCTGATTGCAAGTGAAGTGAATAGCTTTGCTACCATTTTGATAGATGACTGGTTTTTGAAAAGACTTTCAGTATAATTTCCTCGGCCGTCCCAGGAACAGTTAGATTGTTTGATGGCTGATTGATGGAAAAATACATTTTGAATCCAGCACTTGATGTTTTGTTTAGTGAGGACACGAAGTCCGTAGCTATATCATTTCCATCACCAAATGTTCAGAGATCTATGGTTCATGTCACACATCTGAAGATTAGGTTTATCGACTGATACGAAAAATCTGTGACAGTCGATATGGTTACCCCTCGGAAGCTTTCTTTTTGAAGTGGGCCACCTGGACTGTGCCGATTATTGTCAATTTTTTTGTTAGTTATTTGTGTGTTTTAGGTGGTTGATATAGTTTTTCCAATTCGTCAGTTATTTATGCTGGATTTTTATTATTCTTCCTCTTACATTTCTCCTGACCCCCTCGATACCAGTTCAAAACTTTACTGATGATATTTAGGTTAGATTAGGTCAAAAATGAGTGGGTCTCTTCGACCCTACACTGCAACCTGCGAGAGTTTATTGTGGCTCACACCTATTCACACTCGACCAAATAAACCCAACTTCTTGAAGAAACCGGCTCTGCCAAACTCTGAAAACCTGATACGGTCCCCAGGCGCAGGCACAGAGTATGTGCTCTGTGTTTCATGATTTTCCAAACAGAGGAGACACACACACTGTCTTCCGACAGTCTAAATCTCTGCATATGATGATTCAGACGACAGTGACCTGTGAGAAAGCCTATTAGACATTGTAGTTGATCCCTACTGTAGTCCAACAGCTGTTTGGTATAGAGCTTCGGAAGGTGAATAAACGCCTTGGAGTTAGCCAATCCTGGAAGATTCTGCCAGAAGTAATAAATCTTCTAGGTGTTCAATATTCATTTGGCGAAGCCTAAAGTGATGCCAATCACAGGTTCTGGTCAAATGAAGCTGCTTGCATCACCTTTCTTTGTAAGGGAGTCAGCAGCCTCATTGCCTTCCAGGCCAGAATAGCCAGGAATCCAGACAAGAGACAATCTGTTAGGTCTTCCTATCGACGAGAGTCGTTTTTGCCAATTTGCTACCAATTTAGACGTTGCTTGGTAGGAGCCAAGAACTTCCAATGCCGCTTGACTTGCTGATGACAGTACGCTGCATATACCTTGGAGACAATTTCTAAAATAGCAGTTTCCTAAGACTAGTGTACAAAAGACTTACAAACTTTATGATATTGAAAATTTTTCAGAAACACTACATATATCGAATGTAAAAGCAGACATAAATGTTACCTCTCTTGAATCATTTATTGATGCAGGTTCAGTTATACTTTTTTTTATTTAGTTACTTGGGAGCTATCTAACTTGTCCATTTCTTCCTAGTGTCCAGAAAACACTGCAGCCTCTTGGGCTTATTGCGTTTATTCTCCCATCTTTTCATGACACCTATTCCATCACTCTCGTACCCTGTACTAGTTTGTACAGGTTTCGTGATGGATGTTTGTCACATTCTTCTGGACATAATTTTATATGTCCATATATTGCTTACCTCCTGTGATTCAGGGCCTGAAATTCGCATAGGATGTGTAGCGCTGCCTCTATCCCTTCGTTGCATAATCTGCAGCTGAGGTCTCTGTTGTACAGCCCTATTTTGTTCAGGTGTCCTCTAAACGGATAGTGTCCGGTTGGTAGCCCTGTAATTGTTTTGAGCCGATCCCTACTGTATTGAAGTAGTTCTTCGGTTCTTTTCTCGGTTACCCAATGAAGGTTTTATTGTCTTTTCGAGTTTGAAAGCCGTGGATTTTTGGAATTTCTTCCTGACGTTTCTCTGGCGCGAGTGGCTAGCTTCTTCAGAGGTATAACCATCATGGCTTGCTATCGATGACTAACTTTTAGCCTTCGTAAAGCGTATTTATGCCTTCATCTTTGCCGAAGTCGATACGGACTGATGAAATGTCCGTGTCATACATTTGTGCTCTCCGGAATCAGGGCCATATATTTCTATAATATGACCGATGACACCATTCACTAAAATCTTAGACACATCAACATTGTATCGCAACATTACCTTGCCCCCCACAAATATTTCCAACTCTTTAGGCAACCCCCAGTCTTGTTTATATTAGATGGTATAATATTATTTAAATCTATATTATCATTTTTTCTATTACAATCTATTAGACTATCTTGTGCAATTATTTTATTGATGGTTATACCGCGGGCAAGAAAATGTTCTAGCACGGTTTTGTTATGATTGAAAACTTGTTGATTAGTGGGATGGATTCGTAAGGCTTTTTCAATCGCAAATTCGCCAGTTGGCTCTATGTTCAGTCAACTCTTCTTTTTAAAGTCGGGAAGTAGCTATTTGACGGTAAAAGCTTGATTTAATTTTTTTTCTAGAAATATATTTTTTTATTGTAGCCAACCCTGGATGTGGCATCTATTTCATGGTCGGCCTACCAACTGCCTATCATAAACGAATGCGTATACAAAATTTCTTGTCCCTGCTATTTACTGCTAAGGGGATCTCTCGTACGGAGCCGATCCTTGTAGCAGCATCAGGTCATGTTTATGATTAACATGCATTGTCATCGGTTCTGGACCAGCATGCAAAATTCCAGCTCAATCGGATACCGGGAAGGTGATAGGTGTCACTCCATTAACCTACAGTGTAGGGAGTTTGAGTCTGGCCTGAACAAATTGTTCTATAAAAACCACACAATCTACAGTCCACTTATTACCCAACATTTGGTCTATTTATTCGATTGTATGTGTACACATAAGTGGTTGAATTGGCCGAGAAAGTGAACAGTTGATAAATTGTGCAAGTTTTACAGTGGGCCACCGCAATCGAGACGTAGATTCAGCACATGTCCTTGTATAATTGAACTGGGCGATTGGAATAGATTAATCAAAAGGGTAGGTCCTTTATTCCTTTATTTTTTTTCACTGCAGATGATATTTGATATTGATATTGCACAATGAGTAATGAGGCGGAAATAACTTCTTTGAAAATGAGAAGAGGGGGACTAAAGGCAAAAATAGCAATAATTAAAAAGATCATGTACCAAATTGAAGATAAACCCTTTTTGAATTATGTTGACTTGATAGAGTTAAAGCAAAAAATTTGTAGAATTGATGAATTTTCATTGTGAGAATTTGATAATATACAGAGTTCATTAGAATATGCTACCGATAACAGTGATGAACAGCTCGCAGAACGAGAGTCTTTTGAATCGAGTTTTTATTGTTTGAACGCCATCGCGAGAAGTTTAGTATCCAAAGTTAGGAGTTACTTAATCTGACAGTAGAAGATAGAGTTGAAAAAATAAAAAGTTTGGAATTGTGTATCGATTGCTTTGAAGGAGGACCTTTCGGTAAATATTGCAGATCTGAGCATTGTAAAAAATGCAATAAAAGGCACAATAGTTTATTACACAAAGATACGTCAGGTTCAGAATCTACAAATGAAACACAAACTACTTTGGCTGTTTTGCAATCGGAAATCGGAAAATTATGATTTCTTGTCGACAGCTCATATAAGAGTTTTCGACCTAGAAGGAAACGTCCATGAAGTTTGAGCAATCTCAGATTCCGGTTCGCAGTCAAGTTTTGTGACTACAGAAAAAAACTTAGGGTGAGATAGGCAAAAATTATTATTTGTGTGTCAGGTTTGAGTCAGAACACGTTGAATGTTACTCACAGATGTGATTTACAAATTTTTTCCTTCCAGAACAATTTTGAATCAAAATTATCTTGCTTAATTATCCCGAAAATAATAAGGCATGTCCCAGGCATTTAGATTGACACTACTGAAATAAATATTCCAAATAATATCGTATTAGCAATCCAACATACTATAAGCTAGAAAAATATACATATTAATTGGCGCGGACTCATTTTAGAGTCTGCTATGTCGTGGTCAAATTAGTCTGGGAGCTAAAGGCTCGAGTTGCTTACGTAATATTATTATATATGCTCCAACACACAAATAAAACTTTCGTGCTTACTTATCGACCGCCTAGACAAAACTGAATAATCCCGTTCATTTCGGTCACCTCATCAGAGGTTACTCATTTATATCTCATCGGTCCATTTTTTCATAATAGGAATACCACATCTCTTCCTTGTGTTTCAAATATTGAAGCAACAACAAATTATCAGTTTCCTTATAAATACGACTATAGGTATAATTGAATACATACATTTTCAAATCAATAGTGATTAACAGCAATAATGATAAATCACATAACCTGAAAGTGAAGTACAATAGTAACATAACAGATAAATATAATAACGATGAAGTACAACAATAATAATTTTTTTGTTTTCAACAATGATCAGGAATTCGATTATTTATTATCTGGTAATATTTTCCAGTCTCCTTCGACCTTCTTCAGGTGTATTATATTCTTTTTCACCTTCTGTCCTGTTTCATCGTTTCTTAGGTAAACATCAGCCCCTTTTTCATTCACAATGGTATGGTAAGTAGGTGTGAAGTTTGGGCAAGTTTTATTTTCCTTCTGCATTTCTTTTACGTATACCTTATCTCCTTCTTGAAAGCAATCATCTTCTGCTCTTCTTTTCCTGTCGCTATATTCTTTTCCCTTTTTTTCTATATTATCTCTGTCCCTCAATTTGTTGTCTATTTTATTTTCGAAGTCCACGATACTTCGGATTTTATCTCTGAATTGTCGGCCAAAGAAGAGTTCGCCTGGAGTTTTTTTTCTGTCACCGAGTGGGGGGTGGTATTTTACATCACTAAATAATCCTGAAGTTTATTCTTCCAATTTTAGTTGAGTGACTGACTTATTTTTATTCTTTTCAAGGTAAGAAGTTCACCTGAAGTTTTTCCTGACACCGAGTGGGGCGTGCTGTTGTTCATCACTAAATCAGTCATCCTAAAGTTCATTCTTCCAATTCTGTTTGACTGACTAAATTATTTTTATTCTTTCCAAGATATCTCTCATCTGCCTCTCAACTTCGCCATTCTGCTGGGGCCAGTAAGGTATAGTATGAAAAATGATAATTCCATACTGATAACAAAATTTACGCTCTTGACTCGCAAGCTGTTTTCCATTATCGGCCGGGTAGCTAACTCTCGAGAAAATCTCTTGAAGTAGATCTACCGTCATGATAACACAGTTCTTGTTGAAATATTTCATACATGTCGACTGATATATCCCAGTGATTTTCGAAGAGTTCTTTTTCAACTTTCACGAATTCTTCATCTATCTCCGAATGGTTTCGGCAGGTGTCGTGATACATAGTCTCGATAGCGAATCGGCTACGTTCGATTTTACTGGTTTGTCCACTATTTTGAAGTTATAGGACTGAAAACGAAGTATCCATCTTTATATATGAATGTTTGGTTCAGATATAGGGCCAAATATTATCTCCAAAGGTTAATGATCTGTAACTAACTAGAACCCTTTTTCCCGTATAGATATGTCTTGAAGTGCTCGACTGCCCAAACTAATGCTAATTTTTTTTTTCTGTTTGACAGTACCTTTTCTCAGAGTTAGTCAAGCTTTTATTTTCATATCCTATAACTCGAGGTCCTCTTTGGTCAAATTTTATCAATATACCTCCCAGAGTCACTGGGCTAGCATCAGCAATAATCTGCGTTCTATCATCTGGATTTTAGTGTCCCAGTGATTATATTTCAGACACGTTGTGTTTTATTGTTTGAAATGCCTTTTGTTGTTGATTTTTCCAATACGGTTCGAAGTTGGCATTCTTACCCAGTTTCAATCGCAGGATATATCGAAATGGTTCAGTCAGTGTAGCTAGAATTGGTATCCACTTGCCTATATGATTAATGAGCCCCAAAAAACTGTGAACTTCTTTTAGAGTTCTTAGTGCTCTGAAAGTTTTCAGAACCCCCACATAACTATCAAGTAGTTCCCGCTCATCACTTCCAAATATAAGGATGTCGTCTATAAAGTTTATCGTACCTTCGCACTCCAGCAGAATTCTTTCAACGGATTTTTTAAAGATTTCAGGGTCAGAAGATAGTAGGAGATTTGATCCGGTTCTATGCCTCCCCCCACCACTATGATGTCATTAATGACTAATTAATGACAATACACACTATACACACACAAACACACCAGACATCCAAGATTCACCAACACGAGCACTCACTACACCTCCATGAAGTTCCAGCCACGAATGAACACTGCTTTCTGTAAGCTCATAGATTTGGAATGATGCAGGCTGCAGTAAATACTGAAGAATCGACAATAGAAGAATAAATTACTCCAAAAGTCATGAAAAAGGTGGAAATTTAAATTAACGCAGACACGATTTTAGAGCAGACAATAGGATCAAATTGCAGTGGCTCATTTTCATCTAGTAGTTCTGATATTTCTACTAATATTCCTTCAACTTCAAATAAAAATATTTCAGAAATAACAGAGGACTCTTTAGAATATATTGCTGTATACTTTGCTACAAAGCATAAAAATGATCTACCTGGTTTGGGCGGTTATACTTATAAAATAAAAGCAGAAGATCATAATCATAATATACCTTCTTGAGTCCAGCAAATTTCATTGGGAAGTCTTATTAAGCCCATAGATAATTGGTTAGAAAAAATTAAAAAGTGGAACAAGTTTTTCGAAAAACATCATTTAAATGGATTCAGGAAAGGAATAGGAGTTGTGGAAACTCTTTCAAAAAAAAATTGCAGAAAGGAAAGATTTTCCTTTGAATATTATTTTTGAATTTTGCAAACTGAGAACAATTTTAAGAATGAAATATAATAACTTAAAAGCCAACGAAAATAGGTCACTTAAATGAAAAAATTCAAATAATTCTGTCAAAAAAAAATGAAAATTAAATAAAGTAATACATTATTCAGTGAATAAAGTAGTTCCTTTTTGGTCATATCTAGTATTAATTATAATATTAAGTTGTAGATGTATAAATTTCATCATTTATAGAACAAAGTTAAATTTCTCATTTACTTGATAAAAAATAAAAACCGTTGTTACACCTATGAACAATTTTTTACTCATATATATTTTTGATTATCAAGCGTTTATTATAAAAGATGGAACAAAAAATTATGGAAAAATTTTTTAGATGATACTATTATCTAAAACAAAGTTCATTACAAAATTTTTGCGGGAGTTACAGTTTTCACGAAAATAATAAAAAAGTGAAGAAACGTCTTACTTTCAAAAAGGGCAAAATAGCTCGCCCTATAATCCACAAAAGAAAAATTTCCACTTAGTATCAATCCATTTACATTAATAAGTATTTAATTCCATATAAAAATGATATTTTAATAAGAAATTTACATGAAATTTGTTTATTTCAATTCAAAAGTGTAGTACCGAATCAATCTAAAGTCACCACTGTTACGTAACGAAATCACGTGACGTGTCTAACAAAATCGCAAAAGCAAGCAATCCTGTATGTCCATAATCGTTGGGTAAGTTGATGCTCTTCAAATATATTGCAGTAGATTTTAGTAAATTTTCAATGACACTTTGTGTAGATTTCTCAGATAAAATGTGGTTCAGTGGACTAGATTGTTTATCTTTTACACAAATTGTACTGATTATAATTATCATTGTACTCTTATTCAACATATTGTAATTTTCATATACATCGCATCAGATTATGATTCCCTAGGTCATGAAATACTTGAAAACGGTTCATTATGTTAATGTTAAAGAAGTTCACTAATCGAAGACGGTTCCTTGAAGTCTGGATTCATACCAAAGTGACTATAATAGTTTTTCGAGAGAACTTTTTATGCGCGTATGATTTTGATATGGTGAACAGAAAGTGCTGCCTCCTACCGTATATTGGACGAATTAGTTCTATTCCATTCAAAGGGAGACGACTCAATTCATATTTCTCAATCTGCTGTTATGATGTAATACGCAGGCAGCAGCGTCAGTAGGTATATTGTCAAATATAGAAAATATTCATGAAATAATTCGAATTCATTTGAGCAAATACATAAATTGAAATGCTCAGTATGCATCCGTGCAAAGTTTGCATATTTGGAGACTGTTTTATGTTTCTATATCCTGTAATCGTATCAGTTTCGATGTCTATGAACTTTTTAAAATTGTTCTAAAATTGTTCGTTCCGTTAACCAGCTGACGAACGTCAACCCTCAGAAGTCGAAACTTGTGCGAGCAATGGATCAACTTGAAGTATTAAAAGATGGAATTCTGAAGACTGAGTGTTTTTGGTTTTGAATATTCAGTTGAGGATGGAACATCTTTCAATTTATGTATTTGTTCAAATGAATTCGAATTATTCGATGAATGTTTTCCATATTTGACGATATATTTTTGTACATTTTTTCACAATATGAAATTATATATTTTTGAAAATATTTGGAGAAATAAATATCATCTACAACATCCTGTATACGTACATATCTAATACTGAAATCTTCATTGTGATTCCAAAAATTACATTGCATAAAGTTTGTTACACATTTATTATCAAAGAGTAACACTATGTCCAATCATTAATCATAAGCAACGTACTACCCTGTACAAAAATTCTCCAATCAGAATATCTCTATACAAAAATCCTATATGTAAGATAAATTGGTGTAACTTAGAGTGTGTTGCCCCACTGTCTACATATTATTAAATGTTGAATTTATACCCATGTAAAACAGAAACTCAAATAAGGAACATTGATGCCCAGCATTCTTCGTCTCCTTACCATATTATGTTTTATTAAACTCATCCTTCTATCACCGATAAGTAGTTTGTTATCTATACTTATAAATGAGAAAGTCACTCACTTAACACTAACTCATTCATCTCTGTTTCTCCGTACTGGTAAGACTTAGAAAGCTGAAATTTGATATATAGTTGCTTCTTAGGATTTAGATGTGCACTAAGGAAATATTTTCAAATATTCCAACTGGGGCGCCCTCCGTGGTGAAAAAAGTGGTGCAATTATGTATGAAAATTATTTTTTCAACATTGTTTCTCCATACCGTATACAATAACAAAGGATTTTTGAATATGCTAACTGGGGCACCAGCCGCGGGGGAAAAAGGCGCGTTTTCGGACGCTGAAATTATGTAAGTAGGTTCGTTTTGTATTGTGGATGTGCAATAAGAGAAAAATTTCCAAATATCACAACTGGGGCGCCAGCCGCGGGGGGAAAAGCGTGTTCATAAAATAAAGTTACCTTTTCATCAATCTTTCTCCATACTGGTATATTATCTGAGGCTGAAATTTTGTATGTAGTTTTGTTTTATGTATCAGATGTGCAATAAAAAAAAAGAATTTCAATCTTTGTAAGACGCCTGCCGCAGGAAAAAAGGCGCCTCCATAAAATTATTTTTGATATATCCTTCATCTTATCTGTCCATAATGTGAGCAATATTGCCCCTCACAGCATGTAATTTGAATCAATATTTTAGAAGATAATACAGATTGAATATGCAGGGACATAACGGTTGCGACGGTACCGGGCCAATTACATGTCGCTCTTTCAGAAGTAACCTCTAAAGAAAACATGTTTGCATTGTCTGCTGACAGAAAAGCTGTGAATGTTGTATATTAGGACATTCTGTAGTATATTTATTGTCAGCATTGCACCTGTGCAGGGCCGGGGCAGATCACCTGTCTCAAATAAATACAAAGTAAATAACAAAATAACTCAGAGATATATCTTTATCGAATATCAAAGAAGTCGAAAACTGAATGACCCTTGATGAATTCAAATATTTTCTGATGCTATTTCTCTTCGAATTTCGCCTACTTATAATCAAGAATTGGTATGACCTTTCATTATAATGAAACAGCACAATACTGAAAGAAAAATTGTTAGTTTTCGAGATATTAATTTTTTTTGAAAAATTTGACAATTATTTTTTTTTTAATTTGTCAATTTTTTTCTGAAAAATTTGACAGTTACAGCACCACTCCGAAAAAATCATATTTGGGAAATATCTGAAATGTAAATCATTTGCAGCAATACAAAACCAAGAAAGCTTTGAAAAAAAATTAAGTAATATTAACTCTGTCGTTGGTAAAAGGTGACTCAACATGAAAATGGATGGACTGAAATAAAATACTACCAGAGAGATGAATTATATATTTGTTTATTGATATCAAATACAGTAATTGTATTTTGTTTTCATTTTTCAAGGATAGATTTTACTTTAATTTTTGAATTTGACTTATTTTCTTTAAATTCGAAAAACATTGTGGTTCATTTCAACAGATGTTCAAAGACATTGCCGTTCTACTCTGAACAAGAATATATTCTTCTTTGCATACCACTATTTGTAGCTTTCTGTATGGAGTCAGAAATCAAATTATTGAAAGCTCTCAGAACCCTTCGTTTCATGTTTTCTTTATCACTCACAGGATTCGCATAAACATTTTCTTTGATATATCCCCAGAT